>JXTB01000008.1:2288171-2329300 GCA_002914805.1 Parasponia andersonii
CTAGAAATGGTTTCTATACATTAAATAAAAGCTATTTGAAGTTTTAAACGCACAGTCAATTTGGCTCCGAAAACCTTGGAAATGCATTTTACCGAAAAACTACTATTTGACCAAGTTATCAATAGATATGATTTTAATGCATGTTCGTATAGTATTACTATTCATAAATGCATTCTTTGTCCCTTTCACACACCAAGCTCTCTCCCTCTCTGAGGGTACTGAGCCTTTACACTGCATGGGTGCCCTTCCACAAATATTAGTACAATAATACAGATCATTTAACAATCAGAATGAGTAATTTACCATGAAATTGATACTAGTTACTTGATATGTCTATTATGCAATATGAATATGTTTATTATTGGCTTATTATGTATGTGAGAATCTTGGGCATCACAAGTTTATCTTGCCATCAGCAGTAACATTTATAACACATCAAAATATCAAAATATAAAGAAAATATCACCTACAAATCAAGGTCATCTGCATCTGTAAGATCATGGCAATAAGAAAGCATGCTAGCCAACTAGTAACTCTATACATCGTAGGCCTCCTTGCTTGAATCATAGGAACTAAATGAGCTACTACTCAGTAAGTAAAGATCATGCATACTTGTGAACGTGTTTCATGCAAAACTTTTATTTAAACTTCCATTGTACTCTCTTTGTTTTATAATTTTTCATTTTGATGTAATTTTCTTAGAAAATGTTCCTTTTAGGGTCATTGAGTATACTACAAAGTCACAACAATCATAGGTCATGCCCATCTATGCGGGAAGGAAACACATGACCAGTGCGAACTATACTTACCTAATGCAGACCGACTAGGTAATGCACCTAATAAATCTCATAATATAATCTCAATCCCGGAAGTTGGTAAGCCGTGTCTACCTAGGAAGGATGCCTATGTAAATCATACTTATCCAACACGGATAGATTAAATAATATACTTAAAATATATCTCATAAAATAAGTACAATGGTACTACTTTAAATCCAATGTGTGGAAAATTTCACTTCTTTGAAAATCATGCTTAAGTGATCATGTCATGCTTATATCTTTCATAAACTTACATCTACTATAGGAATAATACATATTACTATAATACACATAAATATGTGGGAAAACATCCTATATTTACTAGTGTCCTTGTGATATAGTTAAAATAATTCTTTATTTACCTTGTGTCTGACAGAAATATGTAAATTATACTTATCATGACAATTAGCAAGTAAATAGATATAATATACATAAAAAGATTAATGTCTTACACATTCTAAATAAAGAAATCAAATTACAAGTGTAGACAACTTATTCTAACAACGAAAATAATTGAATCCACAAATAGTAAATTTTGGGGCTTTAGGTCTAATTTTATTTCTCTAATTAAATTCTATACTTCTAGCTATATGAGTGAGTTCCTAAGACTTTTATTTTTCCTATAAGAGCTTTGGTTTAAGAGCTATAGCAAGAGAAACCAATTACAAACTTAAAATCCTACATAAAGCTCACATTAACTAGTTTAAACTTTTGCTGAATCTCTTGCTTTCAACCTCCACCAAATTGATTCTCAAGTCTTTGAAATTGATTTTAGGACTCAGGAGGACCTAGAAAAGTCATTATTTAGTTGGTATCAAGTAGAGAATTGAAATAAGAAAACAAAACTTAGGAAGAATAACTAGTAGAATTACCTTGACTAGTTTAAATATATCTTACTTTCTTGAACCCCACAGGGAGATCATTTTTAGACTTCATTTTTACAATACAATTTTAGCTCTAAGCCTCTATTTATTTATTTCTTTCGCAACATCAACACCACCTTTTGTTCATACCATCTTCTATTTATTTTCTTGTGAGTTTCTTTTTTGTATTTTTCATATTTAAAGAGTGAAACTGTTGATAGCAAATCTTTAATAGAGGATTCAAGATAACAAGAACCAAGTTTGAAAGGGGAGATTGACAAACTCTATGAATACCTTCAAGCTCTTCAAAGAGGGGGAATTCTAAAACTCTTCTTTCTTTGATATTTGTATTTCTTGATTCTATTATATCGAAATGCTATTGTTCTCAAGTTACATTATGAACTAAATATTTTTTGTCTAGTTTTACTACATGAACTAGCCTTGAATCTTTTGTTTGTTTATTTCTCTCCTTTATTATTAATCAAATCCATTGTTGAGTTATTTGTTCTACCTTGTGCTTATTGCTTCTATTTAATTGATCACTAAATAGATTGTTGAGTGAAATCTTTATAAACTTAGAAATGGGAATTTAGGTTTGGACTTAGGTAAAACAATATAAGATTACCGAGTTTGGGGTAAGTTTACATAGGATAGGAATATACCTATGTGACTTGTGTAACCTTTGTATGAGAATTACTAAACTTAATGATTTAACATATTAGCTTGTCTAGATATTGTCACTTATATCTTGAAAAAGAGTTTGTGAAGACATTCGAATTCTCAATTGATAACTCTAGTAGATGAATTATTATAAAAGGGAAATTGGGAAATTATGTGTTTAAAGGATGGTTGGGGAATTAGTAAACCTGGACATTTTTCTTATTGTTTATCTTTTATTCATTTTGCATGCTAGTTTAGTGGCTTTATTTTATTTCTCTAAAAACTATATTTCGGTTATTTGGATAAAGTTAGGATTGACCAATTTTAATACTTAGCTTAGACTTTAGTAATTAATTCTAGTGGGTTTGACACTCTTACTCCTAAATTCATATTACTTGTGACCGTGTGCACTAATATGAGAGTGTATGAGTATAATTTATAGTTGCACATTCCAATCAATAATTATCTTAGACTCATTCAGGAGTTAGTAAGAGATTATACATCTTGATATCGATTCTTGAATTATTTCATTTGAATAGTTTGGAATTACATGTTATATGTTATCCCTCACTTATAAATATTGTTTTTTGGTTGACTTCCAATGGTATCTCCCTGTATTCTTCGGGTGTGTACATATATATAGCACAGTTAGGGGAGTAATGGGGAGATGCTACCAAAATTTTGGTATGAACAAAATAATGTTTAAATGAATGATGTACCATATAACAAAATAATTCTAAAGAGGATAGGGCTTTACCCTTTAGAAAATGAGTGATAAGATGGATTTTGACACGTTTTAAAAGGTCATTCAAAACTATTCTATCTGAACACTGAGTTATTATGAAAAATAATAGCAAGGATATCTATGGACAAGAGTTGGATATATTTGAAAGATTATCAGTGTGATGCATATTAGAATGGTGCAATTGAATTTGCTGAAAGGACAAAACAATATGTCAATGACAAAGGCAAAGTGAAATGCCCTTGTCTAATATGTCGTAATGTATTGCATCAGACTGTTGACATGTTGGAAGCATATTTAATAGATAATGGGTTTGATCCATCGTATACTAATTGCATCTTTTATGGAAAAGTTGTTGAGATTTATCATCCTCATAATAATGTTCAAATAGAAAATATTGATCCGGCTGATAAGATGGTGGGCATATTGCAAGATTTTATTGGACCAGGAAATGTAGATGATGGTGACAATGAAGATGATATGGGAGATGATATGGGAGATGATATGGCAATGGGACCATCTGTATCTGGCCAATAATGATGAGTTATTCTCCGAAGTGGAAGTTGAGTTGTATTTAGGATGTACCAATTACTCATCTTTCATCATTTTGGTCAAACTTAAGCATTTGAAAGTAATGTATAAGTAAACTAATAAGTCATTTGATAGTTTATTGAAGTTATTGAAGGATTCCTTTCCAACTGATAAAATATCGTGATCGCAGTATGATGCAAAGAAGTGAATGTCTAAGTTGGGTTTGGGGTACGAGTCGATTCAAGTATGCCCATATGACTGTGTTATTTTGGAAAGAGAATGGTCACATTACATAGATAAAAATACAAAAGGAAAAAAGGTACCTCACAAAGTATTGTAGTATTTTCCATTAATGCCATGATTGAAGTGTTTGTACAGTTCTGAACACACTACAAAAGAAATAAAGTAGCATTTTAAGGGTCATTCAAATAAGAAAAGGGTATTGAGACATCCTGTTGACGGTAAAGCATGAAAAGATTTCAATTTGAAGAATCTCAATTTTTCTTCAGAACCACGAAATGTCTATTTTGGATTGGTTATAGATGGGTTCAATCAATTTAGCAACATCAATTTGTCTTATAATATGTGGCCAGTGATTTTGACTACTTATAACCTCCTAGTAAGTCCAAGGGTAGCTAACCTAAGAGGAGGGGAGAATTGAGTTTTAAAAACTTTTACAAACTATGCTTGACAAACAAGTAAATTTAGCAAGTAAAGGCTACAATAAGTAAAAATAGGTAAATTACATGCACAAACTCAAGATAAATAAGGTACAAGCTAACCCTAGAGGGAATAAATGAGAACACAAAGTATAATCTAGTTTGGCTCAATTGACTTTTGTGAAAAAGTGGATTTGAAAGTTTGATTCACAAAAGATTATTAGAACAACATTAAAGAATGTTTAAAGCAATATAGGAATGTTCAAAAATTATTTCAAGTGTTAAAAATGCTTCTATTTATAGACTAGAATGAAAACTAGTCTTTTTGGATCCTTTGACAGATAATCTATCACTTTCAGCAGACTAAAAGTTTACTTTCGATCGACCAAAAATACTAGTCATTGAAAGTGCAATCGTAATGGTCGAATTTTCAAAAGCCTTTAAAAACAAAAGACAGAGGAATCAATAGACCGATTCTCACTGTTGGTCTACCAATTCTGTCCTAGAGCATATTTTCAATTTAATTTCAAGCCTTTTTCAATTATTTCCAAAAAGTGACTTTATAAATTGATTTAATATGTAATATAAGAACTATAAAAATTCATAAATTAATTCAAAAGCTTGTGTAAAACTAATTTCATGTTTTAATCTAAGATAAATAGTTTTGATAGTTTAGCGTTGAAAAATTCCAATTTTTATGAAAAATTTGAGTCATTAAGATCATATAAAGTGTAGAAAAATATTCAAGTACAAGAACTAAATATATATATAACCATTGCTAATCTAGGTCTTGTGATCTTGATCTTTGTCTTCAAGCTCTTATCTATAATTTGTCTTGAATGTCTTCTACTCCTTTCAATTTAACTTGCTACACACTCAAATAGATTATTAGCTCTTTATCATATGTTCGTTAACTTCAAAATATGAGAGTAGGATTGATGATACAAATCATACTTACCAATCTCCCCTTTTTTTATAATAACAAACATTTGATTTATAAGAAGTAAGGAGTAAGAAAATAAGCTGAGAAAAATGGTCCTTACCAAATCTTGATTGCTTCCCCTCAAAATATACTTAAAAAAAGTAAAAACTCCCTTTACACTTGTAAGATATGCATATTTAATTTTTGCTCATAGATACCAATTATAAAAGAAAATTTTCATAGATACCAATTAAGACAAAATTGATACCAATGGCAAAAGCAAAGAAATTCATAAATCCAATATAGTCTTGTCCCCCTTTTGATAGCATCAAAAAGAAATGTATAGGAAGAAGAATAAAGCAAATAGCATTCCAATACAAAAATAGAAAAATGAGAGTTCATATATTGAGTTCAAGCATGAAAAATGACCAAAAAATAAACAAAAAGTTTTTAAAAAAAATCTAAGAGACAAAGCATACAGCACAAAAAGGCAACTTAAAAGGAGAAAAGCACCCAAAGAAAGACTGCATCGTCCGTATCATCTCATTTTATTGGTCTCGAATGATCTGCAACTAACGTTCTTGATGTTGGTGGACTCAGTTGACGTTAGCTGACAAAATCTCGAAGTGCTCAAGCTTGGTGTCATATAGATGCTGGATATCAAGCTGGATGGTTTTGAGATGTTTTAACAGGCTGTTGAAGGCTTCAATTTAGTCAAAAACTTATGCATGAGCCTCCTCAATATAGGTGCCCTCAGGAATGCCTTCAGTAGTGCAAGTAGCGGCTGCTACTACTAGCTTCTTGTGGAGCACCCATTCCTTGCTCATGTACTTGCTTGGTTTTGCTGACCCATTCATTGTTGGTGAAGCTAAAATCCATAAGACTGAAAGTCTTATTATTGATCTCAACATCTATGGTCCATGGTTTGTATTTGGCCTCATTAATGGTTAGAATGTTGAAATACTAAAAGATGCGAGTGAGTAGAAAGCCATAGGGGAGGGAGGATCCCCTATTCTATACAGCATTGATAATCTCATAAAGTATAAAGAAAGGTAAGTCCAGTTCTCTTCCAACCAGAATAGAATCAACAAAGGAAATATCACAAAAGGTAGGTGTGTCCCTATGACCAGCTCTAGGAATCATGTTCTGAGACACAAACTAAAAGAGGATCCTAGCCTCTAGAGTAAGATCAGTGACACGAGGCTTATATTGGAAACTGTCAGGGAACAAACATGGAGTAAAGCTTGTTGAGGCTCAAAATCTTCAATTATAGGCCTAGTGTCGGTAATAGGAAATCCATAACCTCCCAAAGGTAAGTGTAGAATTTCGGCCAAAAGTAGTTCAGTGATGAAAAAGTCTATTGACTTGAGGGAACCAAAGATAGAATGTTATCTTCTAGAGGTGTTTACACTGGCATAGAAATCTCTAACCAACCTAGAGTATCCTGTCTCCCGAATGGAGTAGAAATCAGCCCAACCCATATTTTCAATACCATTAGGAAACTTGACACAAGATAAATTTCTAAAATTGAATGTTTTATCCTAGATTATACTCTTTTTGGAAATGACTGTTGGGATTTATGCCCTAAAAAAGTAGATTTTTAATTTTACCCTTTTGAGTATAAACAACTATCTCTTATATGAAATTATGATATTAGCTAGATTAAACTATATTCATCTGAAAAAGATTCCATGACTTTATATGTGTATAAAGAAACAAACATGATTAAGTGTTAATTATGGGAAGACTTGTTTCTTTATCTAAGTCTAAATGAAGTAGTTTACAATCTGTAAATAAAGATGGAACACTTTATTTACTATAGGTTGTAGTGTTTGTCTATCTCAACGGGAATGATGTGTCTCAAATCATTGAAGTATCTGACTTCTGATAGAAATACTAATACAACAAAAACAAGTTATGTGTATTAAAGTGGACCAGGTAATATAAAGAATTGGAGTGCCGTAACTCAATTCTTATATTATCACAAACTAGCTCTTAGCATATAAATCTTAATCCTTGATGTTTGACTGGACTTGCTTTCATGGGTTATAGCTTTTTGATTTGTTAAAAGACTAACCTCTATGAAGTTAGAGGTACACTCTGGTATATTAGAGGTTATGGCTTATGAATTGATGGGAATACCAAATAGTTAAGGACACTATACATTAATGTCACTTTAGGTTCTTTCAAGATTCATGCAATAATTAAATCTAAGATCTTAGTATTCACTTTGTGAATTGGTTGATAATTTTGTCTAAATGGCCACTGAGAACAAAATTATTGACAACATTATTCCTTGATAGAAAGATGGTAACTTAAAGGTAAATAGGTGTTGGAGGGGTATTACGGTAATTTTACCTATCTAACTACGGCATTGTATAGGGATTATATATGTGGTATAGAATATACTAGATAGATCGGTTAATCAAGATTAGTTGATTAAAATCTCTATAAAAGGCATGACATTTAATCTAAGAGTGCAGTATTGGGCCTTTAGTGGAGTGTCTCCTTTACTAATAATATTTATATAAATACCATAATAAGAGTTATTATGTATTTATTATATTATTGGAGCTTAGATTATTTGGATCCATTAGGTCCTTTGTCTAGCTCAATTAAGCTTATTAATTGGTTGGTGGTATTTGTGAAATAAGTTTCATGTAACTGTATAAAATAATGATTCTACACAGAAGTTGGTATTTTTATAAATAAGTTTCATGAGTTGGACATATTTATAAAAATATACCCAAAACCCAAATTGGAGAACAAGCCCAATCCTAATTGGACTAGGGTTAGCAGTTTTTGGTCCCATATATATATATAAGATATATGACAGGAAAAACTACACAGTAACTCTAAGGAGTCACACACATAAGGCATAGGGAGAGAGAGAGATTTCGGCCAACCTAGGCTAAGGGAGAGAGAAAAATGTTTCCTATAATCTCATAGTCTCATCTCACATCCCGGTGTTCTATAGGATCAAGAAGGCGTTCTTGATCATTCTCCAACGAAGGTTTCGACTTTGTGCCTACTCGCTTCGTCAACCAAGAGCAAGAGCATAGACAAGAAGATCTAGGGTTGTAGGTTTGATCACCATTAAGAAAGAGATCAAGGAGAAACACGCTACAAGAGGTAAACCCTAATCTCATCTCTAGGGTTTTGTATCTAGATTTGATTTATATTGTACATGATCCTATATATGATGCATGTGTACTATATGGTTATGAAAACTGTTTTTCATGTAAAAATTTTAAAGCTTAAATCCGCTAATTTTTCCGCTGCATTCATGATATAATCATGTGTTTTTCAATATCTGCATGCATGCATGATTTTCCTAAGTGTTAGGTCAATTTACCAACAATTGGTATCAAGAGCTTAGGTTCACATGTATAGCCTAATATTGATCTAGAATTAAATATCTAGTTATGTGATTGAGTTTAAGCAATTTTTGTTTATGATAGTTAAATGATACATGGTGATGAATGATATTTAATTACGTATACTATTGATTTTTGTATGGTGAGAAAAATTGTGGATTGTGATTCTAGCAAAATTAGGTTTGGGTGTTTTTGAATTTTATGTTTGATAGATTCATGAACATGTTTCAAAGAGTTTGAAAATCTGAATTCTTTCTAGAATTTTTTTTTATGTTGTTTTAAATTTTTCAGCATTAAAAAAAATTTAGCATTAGAAAAGTTATATCCTTTTATAATTAAAATAATTTTAATTAATAATAGAAATTTAATAATGATTATATTTCTATTACAATTAAATTTAGATATGATCTTTATTTAATTATTAGAATTATTTGATTATAATTAGATATCAATACTAGATAAATATATAAATATTATATGAGTTATAAGTTTCTAATTAATTAGGATTAATTAAAAGAGTTTTAATTATTTCCTAATTTAGAATATTACAATTAATATTTTCTAAACACAGTTATAGAAATAGGATTTCTATAATTAAAAGTAATTATCTTTTATTATCCGTTTTAGATTTTAATGAGTTTAAGATAATATCTTAATGAGATTAAGATATGATTAGATAAATTAATTAATTCTTTAATTAATTAATAATTAGATAATAAATATGATTTATTTTCTAATTATTTAAATTATCCTAATAAGTCAATAATTTAAAATATTTGATATTTTTAAATTTAAGGCAAGAATTAGTTATGAACTTAATTCTTACATTTAGGATAATATGTTTTTACTAGAAAACATTAATTATTGAATTTAATTCATTTTCGCATTATTATTGAATAATTATTAATTTGATTAATTTTTATTATTTAATAATTATTAATATGATTAATAATTAATAATTAATAATTAATAATAATTAATGAGATTAATTATATTAATTAAAAGGATAATATTAGTACAAGGATATTTATTTGTTTTCATGATTTACAAGGAAATTGGAGCTTGATTTTAATGAGATTAAAATATTATTTAATAAAATATTATAATTATGTGATAATTATGGTAATAGTTTGTGCAGTAGTATTTGACATAAAATATTGTTAATTATGAGATAATTGTGATATTATTTTATGTGATAAAAGTCCTTTTGATAATTATGAGATAATTATGTTTTTACAAAATGCATTTGATATGATTGTCATATTGAGTGGGAGGATTTTTAATTTTGGATATTTTAATCCAAAATTATTTAAAATATTCTTTAGTTTTGAAAGAATTAATTTTGAGAAAATTAATGAATGTCTATAAAGTTGTTTATATTCATTATTTGCATTTATAATTATTTGCAAAACTTTTATACAAAAATATATTTTTTTTTATATAACTGTTTACTTATTTTTATAAATGCACTTATAATTTAATTTGATTAAATTCTATTATTAAGAATCTTTAAAATTATTGGTTGAATAATTTAGCAGTTAAAGTTTCTTAGTCCATTTTTCAAAACTAATATTTAATACAGGACTTGGTTTAAATACAGTATTTCAATTATTTATCTTTGGTTGAAAGATTGTTGACTAAATAATTGAATTTTCTTCTGGAAAAGTTTTGCTTGAATGATTTACAATCCACGGACCTTCTTACTTGATCGTTACGTCTTGTATGTTTTCATTGTCTAATTTTATATACATGAGATGTATAATATTATAGTGTTAGCACTTTGGCTTTAGACAATAATTGTTTGATCATAGTACTATGTATATTATAGTATGCCATAATGTCTTAAATTAGCTCATTCTCTTTATATCGCATAATTGGATTTACATAATTGATTTTGTGGTTACTAAATAAGTTAGATAACTGGGTCAAATCAAGATCCCTAAATTTTAAAAGATTGAGTGGGAGCGGGTATGAGATATCCATGGTCTCCATCATTAGTTCAATGGTTCTAAAGATGTGCCTCACCTCATAATCTTGCTGAGCTCCCATAGGAAGGTTATCATCTGAGTATTATTCGTATTGAGTCTCTTAGGATAAATTTACGAGTGGACTTTACATACTGATCTCCCGTAGGAGACTGTATTGTTTAAGAAAGCTTGTGAATTGAAATGATGGCTATACACTCAACATAGGATGTTATTAACCTCCCGTAGGAGCTATGTTAGTAATTCTATGGACCGATTAACAGGGTAATTAACAAACTGGAATATGAGATATTTGTCTTTTTGTCTAAAGTGAATTGTTCACATTTAACTTGTAGATTCACATGATTACCCGTAAGTAACTTGTGATCTATGGTAGGTTAAAATACCTTGAATATTTGTGACAGTATTAGGGATTCTTACACAAGCATTTTATCTTAATAGATTTAATGTTAAGTATTCTAAATTCTTTTATATTCAGATAAACTAGCAAACTTAGTCGAGTACTAGGAGGATCATAATTTGCATACTTGTCCATAGTTTATTCTTAGTTTCCAAATGACCAATAAGAGTATAACACATAATCTTCTTGTTTGATTATATGTCGTAACATTTATATTTTCTTATTTTACTCTAAATATACTCCAATATTTTGCACGAATTGTCTACTGATTTTAAATCAATTACTTTGATTGATAAATCATAAGAGTTGGTGATTTTGTCAAAATTCATTCCTGATAATTAATATCTTTGTTGAGGTATTTATTATCTTACTTAAGATAATGAATACCCTTGTTGAGGCGTTTATTATCTTACTGCAAAATTAAATCAAAAAAAAAATGTTTGTATTCGATTATATTTTTCTCATATGTTTAATTGAGAATTAAACCTACAGAATTTAATTGTGAATTGAATTCATTAAATTTAATTATGAATTGGATTTATTTTATGACTTTTGTCTAATTGGGAATCTTATTATTTTGCAGTTTAAGGAAATATTGTTTCATAGGATGGACAAGGTTTCCAGAAAGAGGAAAGAGACAAAGGAATACAGTACAAGGAGTAAAACGAGGACATTTATGGAGACATCTCAGCATTCAAAGAGTTTGAACGATAATCAACATGAGGATACCTCTACTAAAAAGAGGTCAGGAGCTTCTTCGGTAGTTAAGTTGTTTGGGAGGCCAAGAAAATCACTCTCTACTGAGGATAGAAGAGATCTTTGGCTAGTGAACTCAGGATCTATTATCAATATCTACAATGACAAGAATTGGTTCATTGAACTAAATCAATTAAATGATGTTGGTCGTAATGTGGAAGTGATAGACAATCGAAGAGTTTGAATAAAGGGTATAGGCAATGCCTACCTCAAGATCAATGATAGCTCCATGATCTTGAAAGATTGCTATTACGTACCGGAGTTTAGTTTAAATGCTCTTTCGGTATCGAAGATGTTTAAAGAAGGCTATCGCTTCGAGTTTGACAAGAAGGTGAAAGTCTTCTATAATAATCTATTGTACTATATGGGAGAAATGTATAATGGACTTTTTATCCTAACCCCAAAGCCACAAAGTACATCATCTTCAATCATGAGCATTACTACACTTCAAGAGATGGTGAATGACATCAGAAAGGAGTGCAACACCATCGATTGGCATAAGCGACTCGGACACATGCCATGCTCAGGAATTCGCAGACTTATGAAGCTGGTTCACTTGCCTAAAGTTGACATCAGCAACGATATAGACTGTCAGGATTGTAAGAAGCCAGTAAAGTACAAGTGTCCTCTTGCTAATTGTTATGAGAAAGCTGAGGCATGTTTAGAGTGTGTACATGTACATATCTGTGAACCTATGGAGGTAGTTTCCTACAACTAGCATATATTGTTTATCACCTTTGTTGATGAATATTCGGACTTCGGTCAAGTTTATTTTCTCAAGAGATACGATGAAGTCCCAGATGCTTTCTATGAGTTCGATAGAAAGGTACGAATGCAACATGACACCAAGGTCAAGAAGTTCAAGATTGAAGCCAAACATGAAGATGTGGATTCTCTTCAAGACCTGCTGAGGCCAACACTAGCCAATCATGCTATTCCTTATGAGTATGTGACTATCTATGAGCATAATCGTATAGGAGCTGCTGAGAGGTACAACATCAGACTCAAGCAAACCATAGAGCTGATGTATAAGGAGTCATTGCTATCCTACAGATATTGGAATTATGCTTTGAGGATAGCTTCATACATCCTCAACCTCATTCTATCAGATAGAGTTACTTCGATATCTTTTCAAATATGGATGGGCTATGTAGAGAGCTTAGAGCATCTAAAGGTATAGGGTTACGAAGTATACACGTGCAAGAAACTGGAAGACGAAGTTGACAAGAATTCAGAAAAGTGCTTACTGCTTGGCAATCCAAAGGAAGAGAAGGGCTACATTCTTTACAGACAATCTACGAATACTACCTTCATCAGCAGAAGTGGAGACAATCTGGAGGATGAGAGGGAAGTCCGTCAAGAAAACGATGAAGAGAGAGCTTATGATCTTCATTGCTTTTCTTCGTCATTAAGTTGTTAGTTGAACACTTAGTTTTTGCTTTTATTAATTTTGGTCATTTGGAATATTTTAGAATTTTTAGTATGCTATTTTTAGTAACTGCTTTTTGGACAAGTAGGAGATTGTTAGGATTTATGCCCTTAAAAAAGTAGATTTCCAATTTTACCCTTTAAGTATAAACAACTATCTCTTATATGAAATTATGATATTTGCTAGATTAAACTATCTTAGTTGAATAGTTTATTCATCTGAAAAAGATTCCATGACTTTATATGTATATAAAGAAACAAACATGATTAAGTGTTAATTATGGGGAGACTTGTTTCTTTATCTAAGTCTAAATGAAGTAGTTTATAATCTGTAAATAAAGATGGAATACTTTATTTACTATAAATTGTAATATTTGTCTATCTCAACGGGAATGATGTGTCTCAAATCATTGAAGTATCTGACTTCTGATAGAAACACTAATACAACATAAACAAGTTATGTGTATTAAACTGGACTAGGTAATATAAAGAATTGGAGTGCCGTAACTCAATTCTTATATTATCACAAACTAGCTCTTAGCATATAAATCTTAATCCTTGATGTTTGACTGGACTTGCTTTCATAGGTTATAGCCTTTTGATTTGTTAAAAGACTAACTTCTATGAAGTTAGAGGTGAACTCTAGCATATTGGAGGTTATGGCTTATGAATTGATGGGAACACCAAATAGTTAAGGACACTATACATTAATGCCACTTTAGGTTCTTTCAAGATTCATGGAATAAATAAATCTAAGATCTTAGTATTCACTTTGTGAATTGGTTGATAATTTTGTCTAAATGTCCATTAAGGACAAAATTATCGACAACATTATTCCTTGATAAAAAGATGGTAACTTAAAGGTAAATAGGTGTTGGAGGGGTATTACGGTAATTTTATCTATCCAACTACGGCATTGTATAAGTATTATATTTGTGGTATAGAATATACTAGATAGAACGATTAATCAAGATTAGTTGATTAAAATCTCAATAAAAGACATGATATTTAATCTAAGAGTGTAGTATTGGGCCTTTAGCAGAGTGTCCCCTTTACTAATAATATTTATATAAATACTATAATAAGAGTTATTATGTATTTATTATATTATTGGAGCTTAGATTATTTGGATCCATTAGGTCCCTTGTCTGGCTCAATTAAGCTCATTAATTGGTTGATGGTATTTGTGAAATAAGTTTCATGAAACTGTGTAAAATAATGATTCTACACAGAAGTTAGTATTTTTATAAATAATTTTCATGAGTTAGACATATTTATAAAAATACACCCAAAGTCCAAATTGGATAACAAGCCCAATCCTAATTGGACTAGGGTTAGCAGTTTTTGGTCCCATATATATAAGATATATGACAGGAAAAACTACACAGTAACTCTAAGGAGTCACACGCATAAGGCATAGGAAGAGAGAGACATTTCGGCCAACCTAGGCTAAGGGAGAGAGAAAAATGTTTCCTACAATCTCATAGTCTCATCTCACATCCCAGTTATCTATAGGATCAAGAAGGCGTTCTTGATCGTTCTCCAACGAAGGTTTTGACTTGGTGCCCACTCACTTCGTCAACCAAGAACAAGAGCATAGACAAGAAGATCTAGGGTTAGAGGTTTGATCACCATTAAGAAGGACATCAAGGAGGAACACGCTACAAGAGATAAACCCTAATCTCATCTCTATGGTTTTGTATCTAGATTTGATTTATGTTGTATATGATCCTGTATATGATGCATGTGTATTATATGGTTATGAAAACTGTTTTTCATGTAAAAATTTTAAAACCTAAATCCGATAATTTTTTCGCTACATTCATGATATGATCATGTGTTTTTTCATATCTGCATGCATGCATAATTTTTCTAAGTGTTAGGTCAATTTACCAACAAAGACTTCTTTGTACCTGGTCATAAGAGTAGGAGACTCTAGGAGAGGGATGTCTAATCTTGCCTTAATACATTGTTCTTGTTCCTCATAATGAATTTCCTTCCCCTTATGCCTTTGATTTTCTCTTTTAAGAGCCATTTGATCAAAAAGATGATAATAGAGACTTAAACACAAAGGATTTTTGGATTTCTAGGGCTTAGAAGAAAGAGAAATTTGATTTTGATGCAAAATAGTATTGAAATCAAGGATTGAGAGTGAAACAGCGATGAGATCAACTCTAGTTAGGAGAAAATTGAGGGATTTGGTGATAAAATTTAGTGGAAATGAGAAGAAAAGATGTTAGGGTGAGAAAGAGAGAGGTTTCGATTAAGAAAATGAGAAAAATGATGAAGATAAACCATCAAAAACCCAATTTCGGTCTGCCAATTCTTCTAGAGAGAATTGTCTTTTCAGGATAGTTTTTCGACAGACTGAAAACTTTTTTAGTCTGTCAAAACCTTTATTTCTATAGTTTTTCAGTTTAAAATAGTTTTAAACGAAGAAATTGATTAAATCAGCATCAAAAACATCAACAAGATGGCAATTTAGCAAACATATAAGACAAAATAAGCAACATTTAAACAGAGAAAACTATCAATGAAGCTCATTATAATCAATCATACCAAGTTCTCTACGAATCATGCAAAAATGATCCGCGTTGAGAGGTTTAGTGAAAATATCAGCTAGTTATTTTTCCGTGCATATAAACTCAAGTATAATGTCACTTTTTTGCATATGATCACAAAGAAAATGATGTCTAATATCAATATGCTTAGCATGTAAATGCAAAATTGGATTTTTGGATAAATTAATAGTACTAATATTATCATATTTAATAAGTGCATGATCATAATTCATTCCAAAATCCATGAGAGTTTGTTTCATCCAAAGAATTTGAACACAACAACTACCAATAGAGATATATTATGCTTTAGTAGTAAAAAGAGCAACAGAATTTTGTTTCTTACTAAACATGACACAAGTTAATAACTAAGAAAATGACAATTGCCACTAGTGCTCTTCGGTTGGTTTGACAACCAGTATAGTTTGTATCCGAAAAACTGGTAATGTTAAATTGTGTGCCTTTTAGATACCATAATCCTAGATTCATAGTGCATGTAGATATTTCAAGATACATCTTACTACACTAAGATGTGAGTCTTTAGGATTAGATTCAAATCTAGTAGATAGACAAACACTAAACTTTATATCCGGTCTACTAGCTGTTAAATAAAGAAGTGAGCCAATCATACCTCGATACTTAGTGATATCCACTGCTTTACCATTTTCATCTTTGACAAGTGTGAGTGAGGATTTCATTTGTATTTTTATTGACTTGGAGTTCTCCATATCAAACTTCTTTAGCATATCTTTGATGTACTTAGATTGATTGATGAAAATGCATTCTTTGCTTTGTTTGATTTGAAGTCCAAGAAAAAAATTGAGTTCTCCTATCATGCTCATCTCAAACTCATTATGCATACATTTAGAAAATTCTTTACAAAGAGAAACATTAGTAGCACCAAATATAATATCATCAACATAAATTTGAACTAAAATCATTTCTCTCCTCTTCCTTTTTATAAAAAGAGTAGTATTTACTTTTCCCATAGTAAAACTATTTGAAATCAAAAATTTACTTAATCTATTATACCAAGCTCTAGGAGCTTGCTTTAAACCATAAAGAGCCTTTTTCAATTTGAAAACATGATCCAAATACTTATGATTTTGAAAACCGGGGAGTTGGCTACATATACTTCTTCTAAAATGTATCTATTTAGAAAGGTATTCTTAACATCCATTTGATATAGAATGAAATCTTTATAACATGCAAATGCTAAGAGTATTCTTATTGATTCTAATCTTGCTATGGGTGCAAAGGTTTCATCACAATCGATACCTTTTTCTTAATTGAAATTTTGAGCCATTAATCTAGCTTTGTTTCTCACAATCACCCATGCTCATCTACTTAATTTCTAAAGAACCATTTAGTCCCAATAACCGAATGGTTCTTCGATCTTGGAACTAATTTCCTCACATCACTTTTTTCAAATTGATTTAACTTTTCTTCCATAGGTAAAATCCATGATTGATTATTTTCAACTTTTTAAAAACTTATTGGTCAATTTGAGACATAAAAGCTATGTTATTGCAAATATTTCTAAGTGATGCTCTAGTCTTGACTTCTTGTAAGGGATCACCTAGAATTTGGTCTTTAGGATGAGCATAGTTGAATTTTAAATATTGAGGAGGAGCAAAAGAATAACCATTTTTGCTTTCCCTTTCTTCCTTAAGATCTTGTTGTAGTTGGGTGTCGTTCTCTTCATTTGTTTTCTCATTCGTATTTTGCTCACTTAAGCTTGGTTCCAAACCTACAACATTATCATCATCTAATTTTCTCTCCTCATATAGAGCATTATTAGACTCATCAAAAATAACATACATAGATTCTTCTACTACCAATATTCTTCTATTGAAAACTCTATAAGTTTTATTAGTAGTAGAATAACCAAGAAAAATTCCAACATTGGATTTTAAATCAAATTTATCCAAATTAACTTTAGTATTCAAGATAAAAAATTTGCAATCAAAAACTTTAAAATAGCCAATATTGGGTTTTCTACCTTTTCAAAGCTCGTAAGGTGTCTTGTTCAAAATTGGTTTTATCATAACTCTATTCACAATATAACAAGTGGTACTAACTACTTCAGCCAAAAAATATTTTGGCAAACCATTTTCATTTAGCATGTTACATACTGTTTCTTGTAGAGTTCTATTCTTTCTTTCTACAACTCTATGTTGTTGTAGAGTTTTAGGAGTGGAAAAATTATGATCAAAACTATTTTTGTAACAAAATTCTACCATTTCTTCATTTTCAATCTCACTATGATCACTTCTAGTAGATGTGAGATGGTGTAGCCTTTTTCATTTTGTACTTTCTAACAAAAGATGGTAAGTATATTTAAAACATTGTTTTTATGAGCAATAAATAGAACACAAGTTAATCTTAAAAAATCATCTACTATCACAATAGCATAGTATTTTCTACCAAGACTAGCTACTCTTGATGGTCCAAATAAATCGATGTGAAGTAGTTGCAAGGGTCTAGAAGTAGTAATAACATTTTTGGATTTAAAAGAGCTTTTTACTTGTTTTCCAAATTGACATACATCACAAACCTTGTCTTTTTCAAAAATTAAACTAGGTAAATCACTAACAAGTTTTTTCTTTAAAAGCTTAGAAATAGTATTCATGCTAGCATATCCAAGTTTTCTATGCCAAAGCCAAAAATTATCTTTTAAAACCGAAAAATATTTATCTTGGCTAAAATATTTTTCAATATCAATAGTATAAATATTGTCTTTTCTTTCTCCTTCAAAAATAATTTCTTTTGAACAAGTATTCTTAATCAAGCATTTAGAAGGCTCAAAAATATCTCGATAACCTTTACCACAAAGTTGACTTATACTAAGCAAATTGTGTTTAAGACTATCGACAAGTAAAATATTTTCTATAATAGGAGTGGAAGTAGTACTAATGTTACCTATACCCAAAATCTTGCTTTTAGCATTGTCTCCAAATGTGACATATCCTCCATTTCTCTTTGTGAATGATGAGAGCAAGAAGATGAAGCATATATTGGCAATTTTTTCTTGTTCTTCTCCTTCGGATTCTTCTTCTTTACTACCATCCCATGTTGCCTTCATTTCCTTCTTCTTCATTTTTCTTCTCAAGGGATATTCATTCTTCATACAACCCGGTTTCTTGCACTCAAAGCAAGTGATTTGGTCATCCTTCATTTTCTTTTCTCAGAAGTTATTGCCTTTGGTACTCTTCTTGAAGTTCTTCTTTTTGAAGTTTAGGTACTTCTTGTACCTTTTGGTAAGTATGGCAATGTTTTTAAGCTCATTATCCGCAAATTCTTCTTCTTTCTCATTATTTTCTTACATGGCAGCTTTGAGAGCTATTCCTCTCTTTTTCTTCTCCTTTCCTTCATCATCATTTATATCCTTCATAAGAATTTCATGGGTCATAAAAGAACCCATAAGTTCTTCAAGAGGAAGTTACTAAGATCCTTAGCTTCTTGAATGGCCACCACCTTGCTTTTATATACTCGAAGAAGGCTTCTAAAGATTTTGCTCACTAACTCACTATTTGGAAATATTTTTCCTAGAGCACTAGGAGAATTAATAATAATTGTGAATCTAGTAAATATTTGTTAAATAGATTCATCTTTTTTCATTTTAAATAACTCATAGTTTCTAGTAAAAATATTTATTCTAGTTTTCTTCATCGAACTATTTCCTTGATATGACACTTCAAGCATATTCTATAATTCATGAGCATCCCTAGCTTTTTCAATATTATTGTAAATATTCCTATCTAGGCCACACATAAGAACATTTATAGCTCTACCATGCTTGGTGAAGTTGATTTTATCTTTTTCATCACATTCTTCTATGTCTTTTTCAACTTCTCTACCATCAACCATTTTAGTGATTTTTGAAGAAACTTTAGTGACAATATACCAAAGATCAAAATCAATGGACCTAAGATAAGTATCCATACGACTTCTCCAATAGTTAAAATCACTTCCATTGAAAAATAGTGGTTTGGATAGAGACAACCTCTCGTATTGAAAAGAAAAATTTGTTGGGCTAGCCATCTCAAAAAGGGTTAAGTTTTAAAAAATTAAGCACCAAGCTCTAATACCAATTGTAAGTCCAAGGGTAGCTAACCCAAGAGGGAGGTGAATTGAGTTTTAAAACCTTTTTCAAACTATTCTTGACAAACAAGTAAATTAAGCAAGTAAAGGCTACAACAAGTAAAAATAAGTAAACTGCATACACAAACTCAAGATAAATAAATTTAAAGAGATATAGATAGAGAAATGCAAACATTTTTTTCACGAGATTCAATAAACACAATAGTTTGTCTACATCCCCGGCTCTTGGCAATTCGCTTCAAGCTATCCACTATTGGATCAAGAGAATGGGCTTGACCCTCTCTTTTACACAACAAGTGCTTTGTCCTTAGACACACTCATACCTTTACAATAGTCTTGAATCCGACTCTATTATGCCTAACACAGATTGTTTAGACTCCGGTACCAATCTCACCTAAATTGAGTTATTTATGAATCTGTTATTAACCTCACCTCACAAGTACAATATGCTTTGTTTTGTTGAAACACTCAACCACAATCTCTCTAATAAAAGGACTAATACAAGGTAAGCCTATAGAAAATAAATGAGAACATAAAGTATGATCTAGTTTGGCTCAATTGACTTTTGTGAAAAAGTGGATTTGAAAGTTTGATTCACAAAAGATAATTAGAACAATTTGAAAGAATGTTTAAAACAATATAGGAATGTTCAAAAGTTATTTCAATTGTTAAAAATGCTTTTATTTATATACTAGAATGAAAACTAGCCCTTTTAGACCAATTGACAGACAATCTATCACTTTCAGTAGAGCGAAACTTCACTTTCGATCGACCGAAAATACTAGTCATTAAAAGTATGGTTACAACAGTCGAATTTTAAAAATTTATTAAAAACAGAAGACAGAGGAATCAGTAGACCGATTCTCACAGCCGGTCTGCCGATTCTGTCCGAGGGCATATTTTTATTTTAATTTTAAGGCTTTTTAATTATTTTCAAAAAGTAACATTATAAATTAATTTAATATGTAATATAGGAACTATAGAAATTCATAGATCAACTTAAAAGCTTGTGTAAATCTAATTTCATGTTTTAATTTGAGATAAACAATTTTGACAGTTTAGCTTTGAAAAATCCTAATTTTTAGGAAAAATTTGAGCCATTAAGATCATACAAAGTATAAACAAATATTCAAGTACAAGAACTGAATATATATAACTTTTGCTAGTCTAGGTCTTTTGATCTTGATCTTTGTCTTCAAACTCTAATCTATAATCTATCTTGAATATCTTGTGCTTCTTTTAACTTAATTTGCTACATATTCAAGCAGAATATTAGCTCTTTATCATATGTTTGTTAACTTCAAAATATGAAAGTAGGATTGATGATATCAAGTATGACTTAACACTCCCCCATGGTTGTGTTTGAAAGATTCTTATTTTATGATGTCCTTTTTAATTCCTAGATCGCAATTTCCTAAGAAGGACATTGATATATTTCTAAGGTCATTGGTAGATGAGTTAAGTATTTATGTCATGTTAGAGTTGAAATGAGAGATGCTACTGATAATAAAATATTTAAGATCCGAGTTGCATTAATATGAACTGTAAATGATTTTCTAGCTCGTAGAAGTTTATATTGATAGAGTGGACAAGGATACAAAACATGCCCCACATGTAATAAAGACACTATGTCAACGCGTTTAAGGACAAAGATTTATTATGTAGGGCATAGACATTTCCTCACAAAATCTCATGCATTTCAAAAAAATTTATTATTTGATGGGGAGATAGAGAGAAGAAATCTTCCATGGGTATTTTCTAATGAAGATATTATGCAACAACTCAGTCATGTGCAACCTAATTTGTTCGAAAAACATCTAAAATATGGTGGGGTAAAATGAAATGAAGACAGCAAAGAACTCAGCTAGGGTATATTTTTTGACCTTGAGTATTAGTCATCACTAAAATTGGGGCATAATCTTGATATTATGCACATTGAATAAAATGTGTGTGATAATGTTTTTGGTACAATATTAGATATTGAAGGAAAATCGAATAGTGAACGCAAGGTGTAACTTAGAAGATTTTAATATTATATCAGAGTTACATATTATCAAAGAAGGGAACAAGTTTATTATACCTCACGCAGTATACACTCTCACTATTGATGATTAATGTAACTTTTGTCAGTTTATCAAATTTGTCAAGTTTACTGATTGGTTTGTAAGTAATCTTAATAACAATATAACTGGTAATGACAAAAAATTACAGGCTTGAAATCACATGAATGTCATGTTATTATGCAATATTTGTTGGCACCGAAAATTCATTCTTTTATAAATAAAGAGATTTCATCCACAATAACTGAGTTATGCAACTTTTTTGAGCTAATTTGTATAAGGACTCTTAATGTTAAAGAATTGGAGAAATCTAAAGATAACGTAACTCTTATTCTTTGCAAGCTTGAGCGCATTTTCTTCCTGCTTTTTTCAGTATCATGGTGCACTTGATAAATCATTTGCAAAAAAAGGCACCACTTAGAGGGCCTATTCATTATAGATGAATTTATCCTTATGAGTGCTATATAAACAAGTTCAAAAACTATGTAAGAAATCAAGCATGACATGAAGGTTTAATTACTAAAAGCTATGTTGTTACTGAAGCCATTACTTTTTGCTCAATGTACTTACAAGGATTTGAGACTAAGTTCAATCGGCAAGAAAGGAATAAGGGCCTCATTTAGAATGGTCCGAATGGTATATACTAAACAACTGTCTTGAAATCCAGATTTATTTAGAATAAGTGTTGTCAATTTATATTTGAATTTGCTAATAAAATTTGTTCACTAATTGACATCAATTTATTAATCTTGATGTTATACTTTTTATCGGTGAACATATAAAAGAGCTTCAACAAAAAGGTGGTAATAACTTGGATGAGATCCAAAAATTATAATTTCCATCCTGGTTTTATACCAAGTTATAATTTTGTCCATTTTGATAGAATTACTTAAATTGTTGCCATTGTAGTTAATTATATGTTGTATGTTAATTATCAGATCTACCATCTACAACAAAATGGTAGTCTTAAAGCAACCAATGAGGTATACGCTTTGCTATCTGGACTAATTTTCAATATTTTGTCCTACTCTATATGTGTTGTAAATGGTGTCAGGTTTGTAGCACATAATTGAGACTTTAGACGTAAAACTTAAAATAATGGAGTTTGTATTCTGGGATTTGATGACAATACAATTTATGGGCATCTAGAAGAAGCATAAGAGTTTAGTTTCTTGAACTAATTGTTTGTCTTCTTATTCAAGTGTCAATGGTTCGAATTGACCCTCAGAAGAAGAAGATATGAATGGATAAAAATATTACTAGTACTACAATTAATTCTGAGTGGTATAAAGATGAATCTTACATTTTATTTTTCAAGCAAAAAAATTTTTATATATAGACGATTTGTTGCACAGCCCTAACTGAAAAATTGTTGGAAACTTGACTCAACGTAGTGGCTGGGATATTCCGGACAATGATGAGATTGATACTGAGCTGAATGTATTGCAGGATTTGAATTCTAATATTATTCTAACGGTTAACCTTGGATCTCTGGAGCTCATTTTTATTCCTCAAGAAAATTACATGTCTCATATTCACTTTTCGAACAATGTCAATACTAACGCTGAATAGGGGAGGATGATTTCATAGATGATATTGAACTTGAAGACGATCTAATATTAACTTATGAAGAAGAAAAGTTTTAGAAAGATGACAATGAAAGTGATAATGATCTAGAAGAAATCTAGTTTAGTAACGAGTTTGATAGCGAATATGATTGTTGTTTATTTTTATTCTTACTCATGTAAAAGACTTTTTGTACTATTAATGTTTGAATTTGTAGAATTTAATTTCAATATTCCTCTAGATTTTTAATTATATTATATTTGTCACTATTATACATGCACAAAGTTATGGCTGCTATTAAGCCTAGTTATCATGGTGGTGATGGAGGTGTCACCCTGCAGGTATCTACCAGTGTCCCTCAATGGTGCGAGTCAGGTATTGTTCATTACATATTAAATTTTTTTACTTTTTAATTACTTTGGATATATGGGCCCTGGTTGCTAATATGATTATTGATTTTGCTGAACTTATTATGAGGAATATGAGATCGAAGAATAGGTCATTGAATCTATGTCAGCAGTTTGAGGAAAAGAGGGGAAACCCCCTTCCTATCAAAGTAGACAAAATGGGAGGCACCTGGCACCCAGTCGATGATTTTTAAAAATACTTACCCTATTTGATTGGAGTGCTTGTCGAACAAAATGTGGATCTTTGGTACAAAAATTGGAAGTCAATTCCCACTACGCAAAAAAGGAAGATCATTCTTGTTGTTGAGGTAATAAATAGGTCATATTTATTAAACGTTATGAATTTTGTATTTACTTTTAATGTATTGATAATTTTATAATTGTAGGAAATTTTTTGAATACAAAGATTTTGATGAAGACAAAGACAATTTAGCCAATGTCAGAGGTAACATTCTTAGGACTTTAGCAAATATATACAATAATTAAAAAACCAAGTACAATGAGTATTTCAGGCTCGTTTAGAGTGATAAAAATACTCTTGACTTGGATAGAGCATATTTTAAAGTGCCTAAGAAGATGGATACTACAATGTGAAGGCGCTGTTATGACTTTTTTGGCTCTCCCAAGTTTAGGATTAATGTGTAATAATAAATTATTTATTTCTTATTAAGTAATGAAATGCTTTATTATAATTAATTTTTCTCCTACGGGCAATGTCTGAAAAAATTGCTATAAATAAGGTGCGTCAGTTAGTAGTAAGCAAATAAGGAGCCACTTCTATTACTCACAAATAATATAAGAAAGTAATAAAATTATGGTTTTTCTTATACTACTTTTATTTTTAAAATATTAAATTTTAATAATAAATTATGTCACATTAAATATTTTTACAATACAATCCTACTACTGGCGAGTTTCAACCAATTACAGAAATTTTCAAAGACCGTTACTTCACTGAGCGGACTAAATAGCCGAATACACAGTTTGAGATTAATTACATATATTATTAATTAATTTTTTTTAAATTAACTTTTTTATACACTAATTTTAATCTTTATGCAAAATAAGATGATTGAGATTCAAAATACTCAATCTTAATTATCTTCTCAATCTGGTTCGTGCTCATCTGCTTCTGTTAGTGATACTCGTATTACGTATAAGGTTCTCGATACATGCCACGGATTTAGGAGAGGTATCAGATGTAAGTTGAGTAAACCTGCTTCTAGTACTAGATCAGCCCCACCAGAGTTTCTAGCATGGGTACCTGAAGATATCCAACGATACATGCAAGAGAGCCAATAGTACCTGACAACAACCCCGCAATCAGAGGTAGCCACTTAGGAGATGATCACTCAACAACAACGATCAATAGAGGTTCTAACAATGTAGATAGTATATATATATAGAGGATTTTATCATCTCTAGTACTAGATATCAACATACCTAGCCCTAGTCCTCTCCATCCAGGGCCCACTTAGACATCGTTTGGCATGATGTCTCTGCCCTTGCCATTGCTATCTCATTTCGCCCCTCCTCCTCCACCTCTACCGACTCGTCAAGAAGATGAAAATGAAGAAACTGAGGATGAGGACTTAGGATTATAGACTTATTTATAGCTTTGGACAACCATGTATGTTTTTAGTTTTGGACAACTCTATATATTTTTAGTTTTGGATAACTCTATTTAATATTAATGTCATTTAAAATATTACTTTATTTATTTTTTATTAATTATTAATTTATTTGGTTTATTTAGTGTAATTTTTATCTATTTAAATTTGAATTATTTTTTATTGTTAAAAAAATAAATATTTTAACAAATTACTTATTAAAATAAAACAAAATTCTATATAAAACAGTGATAGTTGTCGTCATTATTGGTCATTAATTTAAATAATTATTTAATAAAAATAAAAATTCCCTCTCATCACCATTATAAATTAATACATATATCGACGACAATTTTGAAATTGTCATCGCTATTGGTCTACCAGATGGCACTTTTGTCATCTTTTTAGCGGGAATAATTGTTGCCGCTATAAATAGTCTAATACGGGAACCAAATTTGTCGCCGTTTTAGATATCTATACTAGCAAACTTTTTACAATAACTCTAAAGCGGTGACATTTATCGTCGTTTTATTCCTATTTTCTTATAGTGGTAAACACAAAGTGTGAGAGTAAAAAGTGAGAGCTGTATTTTGATTGTTAGGGAGAGAATTCTTTTAGGTGTATTCGAAATAACTGGGTAGAAAAGAGGAAACTGTATGATTGTAAAAAAAATTCACATAATGGAAGTATTTTCTGAGGGTCGTGTTTTTTTTCTCTAATTTGAAGTTTTTCCACTATAAAATTTTGTGTTGTGCTTATTAATCTTATTTATGTTTTAATTTCTCTGTTTTTCTTGATAGTTCTTTGAAGTAACATCGTGTTTTTCTTGATAGTTCTTTGAAGTAACATCGTGGCTATAGGAAATCTAAGTGGTCAAATTCCTAACATCATAATTATTGAACTCAACACTGGATACATATAAATACTCAATGTACGTAGCTTGGTGCTTTTGACTTCATTGAAGGGAAAAATTCTAGTTAGGATTTTGAAGAACAAGACAATAATACTTTGTTAAATTCCATAATGATGTCTTGATTTACCATTAAACTCCATGAACTATCTACAAATTCACTTGGAAAGAACAAAAAGGTAAAAACAACGACAGCTTCTTCGGTCGGTTTAACACGCATGGTAAAGCTAACATATGCACAATTTCTTCTTCTTCTTCTAAATCGAAACTTGACATGAAAAATTGCATAAATGTACTTAAAAACAATATACTAATTTTTTTATTATTTTCTTAAAAAAGAGTTATGAAAATGATGAAAACATTACGTCCTCGTAATAATTAGTCTTGAAATATGAAGTCAGATCATTCTTTAGAAAAAAGATAGTTTGTAAAGCACGTAATGTTAGGATAGGTCCAGACTCATAGTCATCTTTAATCTTCGTATAGTCATATTGCAAATGGTCATACAGTCTGATAAAATGGTTATGTTGCACTGAATTAACTTTGTTGGAACCTTATAATATTAATATATATATATATATATATATATTCCCAATCCAATATATATTTTTTCTCTTACCATAGGTAGATTTTTTTTTAATCATTCGATCAATGATCCAACGGCTACCACAATTTGAGTAATTGAAATAAAATAACAATAAATGCATATTGTTTAAATTTTTTTTTTCTTTTCTAGTGCGTGACCAATTTTAATTGGCCAAAATAATAAAAACCTAGTGAATTGGTGCCCATATATACCATATATAAATATATATATATATATATATATATATTTTTTTTTTTTTGTTTTACTAAATAAATTGTTACCACATGTGAAATTACAAATATCACTATCTATTCTCACGAAAGAAACTCATGCGATTATTTTATCAAGTGCTTCCATTGATACATTTTCGTTATGCTTTCACAATCAGTTTTAGCTTTCTGAAGATACTAATTTTTATACTTGTAAAGATATAATTGCCCTAGAAGATTCAGATGGTGGCGATCTTGGAGGGGATGACAAGAAAGGCTTGGGTGGTACCTGCAAAGAATAAAGGCTACCTTCCAACATTTCTATGACTCTACTCATTGCCGGTCGATCTGAAGGAGCAGTCTGTATGCACCACAAGCTCATGAATATCATCTTCCTCACTTTTACACAGTCGTCTTCATTCATAATTCTCTTCAATCCAAGTTGTTCTACCTCAAGGCGCTTGTAAATCCATTGTGGAAAATATATTTCACTAGTATTATCAGCTCTAACATTGATATTTTTTCTTCCTCCCACCATTTCTAAAACCATCATCCCGTAACTATAAACGTCAGACTTGTGCGAGACCCCTCCAAAGTTTCTACTAAAAACTTCAGGAGCAATATATCCAACAGTTCCTCTTGGACACAACATTGAGATAAGACTATCCTTTCTAGTGCAAATTTTGGCAAGGCCAAAATCGGAGATTTTAGGCACAAAATCTGCATCAAGAAGAATATTATGAGGCTTGATGTCAAAATGTAATATCCGTGTGTTGCAACCTCGATGCAAGTATTCTAGTCCCCTTGCAATGCCAAGTGAGATTTGATAGTATGTTTCCCAATCCAACTGATTTTCAGTTGCAATTTCATCGAATACAAACTTCTCAAGGGATCCATTAGGCATGAACTCATAAATGAGAGCCTTTTTAGCACCCTCGAAACAAAAACCCAACAAAGTGACAATGTTGACATGGGAAGTTCTGCTGATGGTTGCCACTTCATTGATAAAATCTTCTCCGTTGGCTTTTGATTTGTTTAACACCTTCACTGCAACAAGACAGCCATCATGCAACTTTCCTCTGTAAACACTACCAAAGCCTCCTTGACCTAAACTTTCCTTGAAGGAGTTGGTCATTTTCTTAACCTCCAAATAACTATATCTTCTAACTTGAACGGGACCATAGTTCCTTAGAAAAGCCTCGATACTTCGATGAGCAGAATTCTGATTCTTCCTAGAGAATGTTAAACCATTGGATGAGAACTTTCTCAAGAAGCAGAATAGCATAATCATGAGTACCCCAATTCCAGTAAAAGCTGCAGCTGCAATATAAAAGAAAGAAAATGACGAACTCACACTTCAAAATATTCCCCAAAAATTGAACAAGCTATTACTTAAGTGGTTTCCACATCTCTTTTTATTTTTTAAACTTGGATGGATGTTATCGGCCTCATATGCTTAAGTATGCACATTAAGGGCGTGATATTTCTTTACACTGACCTGATTATGTACGATTCAGTAATTCAGTATTGGGTTTGAATTGGATTACCCATTCGACTGCATGGAAAAGAGAAGCTAGCTAGCTAGGCTCAAATTACAAAAAAAGAAGGGATTTGATGATAATTTTACCTATTGCTACTTGAACCTTGAACTTCCTTCCTTTTCCTGCAAAATGACCATTGCATAATAGCAAATATTTTTATCAGATACAATTTAAATTTCATCAGAAAGATATAAGATACGTACCAAAGAAAAAAGAGGCGTCTTTAGAACTAAGCATACAAGAAATTGCAGAAATCGCTGAAAATTGAGTGGTCTATGGACTATATAGTGAATTCTAATACAATTTTACCAGACGTCCTTTGTTCTACTACAAAGACACCACTTTGGTTGTCAAGCACAAACTAATAGAAGGAAGGATAACTTTCGACAGAAAGTATTTGCATCCAACCACTTTGCATAAGAACAATTGAATTTTGTTTTGAAAGAAATTTAAAAAAAAAATTACAATTATTTACTCTTACTTTTCACGCATCTTGTGTAAATCTCTCGCGGCAGCAATTTATATTCTAGTCCCGAAATCCATACGAGGAACACTAACAAAATAAATCTATCTGCAAATGAGTAAGGAACAGCACATGAACGAAAGAAAAAGAATAGCCGTTCATGTAAATGCAGAAGCTTACGATGTATTCTCCAGAAAAAGAAATCCATCAAGATGTGCATTTGAACATTTTCGTACACTATATACAAAGTACGAGTGCTAATTTGTAAAGGATATTAGACGATAACAATATACGATTTTGTGCTTTTAACAAAAGAATTGACTGCTGCTGCATTTAGTCCGGCATTGGCCTGCGTCTAAGTGGCAATGTCTGGCTTACATCCACACCAAGAGTGAATTGAGTCGAAGGAAAAATTGTTTTGTTGAGAGTCCGATTACCGAAGCTCGATGATATTGTTTTGTTGAGAGTCCGATTACCGAAGCTCGATGATTGAACATTGCTCTGGAAAATTTAGCGAACTAATATATTTCCTTTTGAGAGGAACCGAACTAAAATTTAAAAGAGTGGAGTAGATATCATAACCTCC
Source organism: Parasponia andersonii (assembly GCA_002914805.1). NCBI lineage: Eukaryota > Viridiplantae > Streptophyta > Magnoliopsida > Rosales > Cannabaceae > Trema > Trema andersonii. The sequence continues at coordinate 2,317,913 of JXTB01000008.1, forward strand.
ACATGTATTATGATTGATATCTTTCGGGCATGGGCATTTAATGTGAAGACTATTGCTGCAATTGCATAGGGTAAGCGAATTCAGCCCGGAAACATTAGATATCGCAAAAAAGCGGAAGAGCAAAACTGTCCATAGATTCACAAAGATTCGAGTATACCATGAGCTTGTTGAAAATAAACTTATTCAAGCCCATTAGAAGTGTTCAAGGCCCATCAATATGGGACTCAATAAGTTAGAGTTAACTCAAGTGCAAAGCTCATAAAAGAAGAAGTCAGTCTAAATTGAAGAAACTTTCCACCTAAAATTTTTTAGTGTTAGCTAGATATTAATTTTTTGTATGTAAATTATTTTATTACTTAGATTATTATTAGAAGTGTGTAGAAGAAAATATGTATGGTTTAAGGATTTTTGTAATTATTTATTTGTGTAGTTCTCATTGTTTCTCATGTAGTATAAATACCCCTCTCCATTTGAGATCTAAGCATCAAATAAGAAGAAAAATTTCTAAGAGTGAAGAGAAGATAGAAAAAAACATAGCTTCTAGTGAATGAGTGAGCTTAAAGAGTGAAGTTGAGAATTTTTTCTTGTTGAAATACTTGAGTGAATAATAAAACTTATTTTATTTCCAACAAAGTGGTATCAGAGTGAGGTTGTGAGTTCTCATAAAATTCTAAATGTGCTCTGCGGTTGCAGCTTTGACTATTTTTTCACATCAGAAAAGAATTCTTGAAATTGAGAGTATTATCTATTTATTCCAAATATACTACTATTACATATCAAATCGAAAAGCTCGACGAGACGAAAACGATGCCACAAAAATCAGCCCAATCGGAGTTTGAACGAATCTGAATGAGTTGTCAAAATTTTGTTGTCATAACTAAGTCACCTCACTAAGTTAAGCCGACTCATAGCCGTTAGAGCCATTGACTAAGCCATCAGAGCCATTGGACCATGTCATTGACTATATCGTCGGAACCATTGACCGCGCCATTGATTGTTAACCAATGTTGACCATTGACCAAGTGTTGACTTTGACCGTTGGCTTTGACCAAGTAGATATACAAATAAATCTTAAGGTTTTTCGGCGTTCCAGATCTATCTGTGTAGTCGAAATTTCCAAAAGTTCACTCTGTTAAGAGTTATGGCTACCGACAGTTCAGCATCTCTTCAAATTCCACAACTTCAAGGAAGCAACTTTAATAATTGGTCTATCAAAATGAAAGTCCTCCTTGGAGCACATGATGTTTGGGAAGTAGTAGAGAAAGGCTACGAAGAGTCAAGAGATAAGGCAACACTATCTTCAACACAGAAAGATAGTTTAAAAGATTTAAGAAAGAGATACAAAAAAGCTCTCTTCCTCATCTACCAGGCCTTAGATGACGACGAGTTTGAGAAAATCTCAAGTACAACCTCCGTTAAGGAAGCATGAGAGAAACTTCAAATTTCATATAAGGGAGAAGAAAATGTCAAAAAGGTCCGCCTTCAAACACTAAGAGGAGAGTTTGATTTATTACACATGATAGAGACTGAGTCAATTTTCGACTACTTTTCTAGAGTTCTAATCATTTCCAATCAAATGAAGAGAAATGGTGAGAAACTAGAAAATGTTACGATCATGGAAAAGATTCTTCGATCGTTAGATCTAAAATTCGAGAATATTATTACTATTATCGAAGATACTAAAGATTTGGGAGCCATGACGATAGAACAACTCTTAGGTTCCTTACAAGCTCGCGAGGAATAGAGAAAGAATAAGCTAAATTTTAAGGAGCAGCTTCTCAAGACATAACTTACAGAGAAAGAAGATAGCCAATGTAGCGAAAGAAGAAGATAACCAATGTAGCGAAAGAAGTCAACGTGGTCGTGGTAAAGGACAAGCCCGAGGACAAGGACGTGGTACAAGTCGAGGTCATGGATGAGGTTGAAATTCCAACAACAACCACAATTATCATATTAGTAATTTCGAAAGAGGAAAAAGCTCTACAAGAGGTCGTGGTAGAGGTCGAATGAACTCAAGACCTAAGAAGTCTCAAGTTGAATGTTTCAATTGTCACAAGTTTGGCCATTATACTAGAGAGTGTAGAGTACCCAATAGTAGAATTGAAGAGAAAGTCAATTACATTGAAAAGAAAAGAGAAGAAAATGGCACCGTGCTACTAGCATATAACGACAACAACGGAAGACAAGACAACACATGGTATCTTGACACCGGTACCAGCAATCATATGTATGGGCGTTGATCAATGTTTGTAGAGCTTGATGAATCAATCAGTGGGAGTGTTTCTTTCGGTGATGATTCAAAAGTAGCGGTAAAAGGAAAAGATAAAATTATTATCCGTTTGGAAAATGGAAGGCATCAATTTATTTCAAATATTTATTATGTATCCACAATGAAAATAAACATTTTGAGTTTGGAACAACTTTTAGAGAAAGGCTATGATATTCACTTGAAAGATTATCGTCTTTCTATAAGAGATAACAACATGAATTTGATTGCCAACATACTTATGTCAAGAAATAGAATGTTCTTATTGAATATTCAAAATAATATGGCAAAATGTCTCAAAGCATGTTAAAAGGAGTCATCATGGCTATGGCATTTGAGATTCAGGCATCTCAACTTTGGAGAACTAGAGCTACTATCCAATAAAGAAATGGTGAGAGGCTTGCCATGCATCAGTCATCATGATCGACTTTGTGAAGGATGCTTACTCAGGAAGCATTTCAGGAAAAGTTTTCCAAAAGTGTCAAATTCAAGAGCACAGAAGCCACTAGAGCACGTACATACAGATGTGTGCGGTCCTATTAAATCAAGTTCTTTCGGTAAGAGCAATTACTTCTTGCTCTTTATTGATGATTTCTCAAGAAAGACTTAGGATTATTTCTTGAAGCAAAAATCAAAAGTTTTTGAAGCTTTCAAGAAGTTCAAGAGTGCCATAGAGAAGGAAAGTGGTCTTCAAACCAAAGCCATAAGATCTGATAGAGGAGGAGAATTCACTTCAAAAGAGTTCCAAGAATTCTGCGAAGTAAATGGAATTTGAAGACCTTTAACTATTCTAAGATCCCCTCAACAGAATGGTATGGTAGAAAAGAAAAACCAGACCATCCTCAACATAGCTCGAAATATGCTAAAAAGTAAGAGATTACCCAAAGAATTCTAGGCAGAAGCTGTTGCATGTGCAGTTTACTTGTCTAATCGATCTCCAACAAGAAGTGTGTGGGGAAAGATACCATAAGAATCATGGAGTAGAAGGAATCCTAGGATCTCCCACTTGAGAGTCTTTGGAAGCATAGCCTATGTGTATATGCCGAACAAATACAGAACCAAGCTTGATGATAAAAGCGAGAAGTTCATTTTCATCAGCTATGACACCAACTCCAAAGGATATAAGTTTTATAATCCTAACAATGGAAAAGTAATCATTAGTCGAGAAGTAATATTCGATGAAGAAGGTGAATAGGACTTTGGTTCTCAAACAAATGACTACAATTTATTTCCACAATTTGAAGATATGGATACACTAGTAGATCAAGTAAGAAAAGTCCATCAAGAAACTATTACTCCACCTTCCTCACCAACATCATCCATTTTTAAAGATTCACCTCCATCTTTCTTAATTAAGAGGTATGAAAAAATTACAAGAAGTCTTGAAGATCTATATGAGGTGACTAATAGACTTGAAAACCTCACTCTATTTTTCTTATTTGCTGATTGTGAACCGGTAAACTTCCAAGAGGCTGCACAAGATGAAAAATGGAGGAAAGCGATGGATGAAGAAGTCAAAGCCATAAAGAAGAATGATACTTGGGAACTATCCACTCTTCCTAAAGGTCATAAAGCTATCAGTGTAAAATGGTGTACAAAGTGAAAAAGAATATCAATGGAGAGGTAGAAAGATACAAAGCAAGGCTAGCCGCGAAAGACTATGGTCAAAAAGACAGCATTGACTACGACGAGGTATTCACTCTTGTTGCATGATTAGAAACTATAAGACTAATTATTTCTCTTATTTCTCAAAACAAATAGAAGATTCATCAGATGGATGTAAAGTCCGCATTTCTAAATGCAGTTCATGAAGAAGAAGTCTATATCGAACAACCATTGGGTTATGAGATGAAAAGGTATAAAGATAAGGTTTTAAAGCTAAAGAAGGCTCTTTACGGTCTAAAGCAAGCACCAAGAGCATGGAACAACTGAATTGATAAATATTTCCAAGAGAATGGACTCGTTAAGTGACCTTATGAACATGCTCTTCATGTTAAGACTAAAGATGGAGACATTTTGATCGTATGCTTGTACGTGGATGATCTCATATTCACTAGAAGTAATCCAAGGATGTTTAACATATTCAAGAGAGTAATGACACATGAGTTTGAAATGACAGACATCAGACTTATAGCGTACTACCTCGGCATAGAAATCAAGCAAAAGGAAGAACGCATCTTTATCTCTCAAGAAAGCTATATAGAGGAGATCCTGAAGATTTTCAATATGGATGATTGCAAGCCGATAAGTACACTATTGGAGTACAGAATAAAATTATTCAAAGATGATGAAGTAGAAAAGGTGGACCCAACACTTTTTAAGAGCCTTGTTGAATGCCTTCAGTACTTAACATGTACGAGGCCCGACATTCTTTATGTAACTGGACTAGTGAATCGTTATTTGGAAACTCCTACAACTACTCACTTCAAAGCTACAAAGAGATTCTCTGTTACCTAAAATATATGATCAATATTGGTTTGTTCTATTCAGTTTCTAATGATTATAAATTCGTTGGTTACAATGATAATGATTGGACTGGAGATATTGATAATCGAAAAAGCACAACTGTTTTTGTGTTTTTTATAGAAGAAACCACATTCACCTGGGTATCCAAGAAACAACTGATTGTCACCCTTTCAATATGCGAAGCTGAGTATGTAGCTACTATATTATGGGTTAGTCATGCAATTTAGCTAAGAAGGTTGTTGAAAAAGTTAAATATGCCTCTAAAGGAGCCAATAGAGATTTGTATTGATAATAAGTCAGCAATAGCTTTGGCTAAAAATCCAGTTTTTCATGACCAAAGCAAACATATCAACACTCACTATCATTACATAAGAGAATGTGTTGCAAACAAAGAAGTACGATTGGAGTATGTGAGATCACATGATGAGATTACTGATATTTTTACCAAGCCACTCAAGTTTGAAGACTTCGCAAGATTAAGAAACTTGCTGGGTATTATAAAACAAGTTTAAAGGGGGTGTTGAAAATAAACTTGTTTAAGCCTATAAGAAGTGTTCTAGGCCCATTAACATGAGGCTCAATAAGTTGGAGTTAGCCCAAGTGCAAAGCTCATAAAAAAATAAGTCCAGGTTCAAATTGAAGAAGTTTTCCACCTAGAATCTTCTAGTTTTAGCTAGATATTAGTTTTTTGCATGTGAATTATTTGATTACTTAGATTATTATTAGAAGTGTGTAGAAGAAAATATGTGTGGCTTAAGGATTTTTGTAATTATTTATTTGTGTAGTTCTCATTATTTCTCATGTAGTATAAATACCCTTCTCCATTGGAGTTCTAAGCATTAAGTAAGAAGAAAAGCGTCTAAAGGTGAAGAGAAGAGAGAAAGAAGTATAGCTTCTAGTGAGTGTGTGAGCTTGAAGAGCGAAGTTGAGAATTTTCTCTTGTAAAAATACTTGAGAAAATAATAAATCTTCTTTTATTTCCAACAGAGCTCTCAGTCATTGATGAAAATAGAATCCGCAAAAGTAATGTAGTCAATTTCATTCCAGTATCATCATCCTTTCAATTGGATATTCTCAACTTTCTCTTCCCCCCCCCCCAATCAACTAAGGACAACATACACTCAGTGTTGGGATTTTTGCCCCAAAAAGCAGAATTCTAATTTTACCCTTTTGAGTATAAATAACTTTCTCTTATATGCAATTATGATATTTGCTAGATTAAACTATCTTAGTTACTAGATTTTTGTAATTGTTTATTTGTGTGGTTCTCATTGTTTCTCATGTAGTATAAATACCCTTCTCCATTTGAGTTCTAAGCATCAAGTAAGAAGCAAAGCTTCTAAGGGTGAAGAGAAGAGATAAAGAAGTATAGCTTCTAGTGAGTGTGTGAGCTTGAAGAGCGAAGTTGAGAATTTTTTCTTGTAAAAATACTTGAGTGAATAATATATATTCTTTTATTTCCAACAGAGCTCTCGGTCATTGATGAAAATAGAATCCGCCAAAGTAATGTAGTCAATTTCATTCCAGTATCCTCATCCTTTCAATTGGATATTCTCAACTTTCTCCCCCCAATCAACTGAGGACAACATACACTTAGTGTTTGGATTTTTGTCCTAAAAAGTAAATTTCTAATTTTACCCTTTTGATTATAAAAAACTTTCTCTTATATGCAATTATAATATATGCTAGAATAAACTATCTTAGTTAAATAGTTTATTCATCTGAAAAAGATTCCATGACTTTATATATGTATAAAGAAACAAACATGATTAAGGGTTAATTATGGAGAGACTTGTTTCTTTATCTAAGTCTGAATGAAGTAGTTTACAATCTATAAATAAAGATGGAATAGTTTATTTACTATAGGTTATTGTGTTTGTCTATCTCAACAGGAATGATGTATCTCAAATCATTGAAGTATCTGACTTCTGATAGAAATACTAATACAACATAAACAAGTTATGTGTATTAAACTAGACCAGGTAATATAAAGAATTGGAGTATCGTAACTCAATTCTTATATTATCACAAACTAGCTCTTAGCATATAAATCTTAATCCTTGATGTTTTACTAGACTTGAATTCATGGGTTATAGCTTTTTAATTTGTTAAAAGACTAACCTATATGAAATTAGAGATGAACTCTGGCATATTGGAGGTTATAGCTTATGAATTGGTGAGAACACCAAATAGTTAAGGACATTATATATTAATGTCACTTTAGGTTCTTTCAAGATTCATAGAATAATTAAATCTAAGATCTTAGTATTCACTTTGTGAATTGGTTGATAATTTTTCTAAATGGTCATTGAGAACAAAATTATCGATAACATTATTCCTTGATAGAAAGATGGTAACTTAAAGGTAAATAGGTGTTGAAGTGGTATTACAATAATTTCACCTATCCAACTACGACATTGTATAGAGATTCTATATGTGGTATAGAATATGCTAGATGGATCGGTTAATCAAGATTAGTTGATTAAATCTCTATAAAAGGTATGACATTTAATCTAAGAGTGTAGTATTGGGCCTTTAGTGGAGTGTCCCATTTACTAATAATATTAATATAAACACCATAATAAGAGTTATTATGTATTTATCATATTATTGGAGTTTAGATTATTTGGATCCATTAGGTCCCTTGTCTAGCTCAATTAAGTTCATTAATTGGTTGGTAGTATTTGTGAAATTAGTTTCATAAAACTGTGTAAAATAATGATTCTACACAGAAGTTTGTATTTTTATTAATAAGTTTCATAAGTTTGACATATTTATAAAAAAACACCCAAAGCCCAAATTGGAGAACAAGGCCAATCCTAATTGGACTAAGGTTAGTAGTTTTGGATCCCATATATATAAGATATATGAGAGAAAAAACTACACATTAACTCTTAGAGAGTCACACGCATAAGGCACAGGGGAGAGAGAGAATTCGGCCAACCTAGGCTAAGTGAGAGAGAAAAAAGTTTTCTACAATCTCATAGTCTCATCTCACATCCTAATATTCCATAGGATCAAGAAGGTATTCTTGATCGTTCTCCAACAAAAGTTTCAACTTGGTGCCCACTCGCCTCATCAACTAAGACCAAAAGCATAGACAAGAAGATCTAGGGTTAGAGATTTGATCACCATCAATAAGGAGATTAAGGAAGAACACGCTACAAGAGGTAAACCCTAATCTCATCTCTAGGATTTTGTATCTAGATTTGATTTATGTTGTACATGAACATGTATATGATTTATGTGTGTTATACAGTAATGAAAACTGTTTTTATATAAAAATTTTAAAACCTAAATCCGCTAATTTTTCTACTGCGTTCATGATATGATCATGTATTTTCCATATCTACATGCATGCATGATTTTTCTAAGTGTTAGGTTAATTTTTCGAACACTCAAGGTGTGTCTCTGGGGTGGATTTACATAGTAAAAGTTTTCATAATTTGAGTTTTCCCCCATCAAAATAAAAATTTATACCCTACCTTATATAGTCGATTTTCTAATAAAAATATCTTTTAAGCCTAAATATAATGTGCACAAAAAAATATATAAATAAATTTAAAAAGTCTAATATTGCAAAGATGATAAATAGAAATAAACATCATTATAATTAGTTTACATTAAACTTTATTTTTTTGGTCTCACCCCATCGTTTTAGAAGATTTCTTATGAAAGATTTAACATTTATTGTAATTTTTCGTACTTCTTTTAAACACTTTCAATTCCAAAATTGGTCATTAATAAAACTTTCTCTTATGCTTATTAGTTTTGAGAAATTAATCCTTTATTTCTAATATATCTATATTATTTTTCAATAAATATTTTTTAATATCTAGTTGGTCTCTATAACGACAAAATAATTTGTTTTTTCCCCTTTGTCACACATCAAAGTTCACAAATCTATTTATCCTTAAGTTTTAACCATAAGAATTTAAATCTGATTATATTAAACTTCTATATCTTAAAGCATAAGGCAGAAGTTTATACCTTAATAATAAATGATTTATCTAGTGTGTAAAGGATATGAAATCAATTAAGGTTTTATTATCCATTGTGTCAAATATTCATTTACGTATTTTTATAATATAATTTTGTAAGAGAAGAAATTATTTTTTATATTATTTTATCTTGATTATTTATATGAAAAAAAAAATCTCCTTGTTAAGTTATGCCTCACTGATATTAGCTTTTGGGTTTTCCCCAGGTGTGTCTTATTGTTGAAGGGAAAAGAAAGCACTCCCTAGTTTTCCACAATGGAATCTTATTTCTATATGTGAGCTAAGAAGCACAAGATCACGGAAGATAAAGGACATAACGAACAAAGAAACAAATGCCTTTTTCCTTTTCTCGTCCCTGTCCTAGTCTTAGTACACGAATGGACTAAGTGTTGACTCCAAGGACATGTTTATTAATCTACAATAAAAGAAAGGGAAAAAGAATGAATTTAAAGAGAGATATGAAGGAATTAAAAAAAGAATTAATTTAAAGAGAGATATGAAGGAATTAAAATTTGAATTATATTTCCAAAATTTAATTGATTAGGTAAGTAATTTACTAGAATAGTATGCTCCAAATAAATAAATAATCACATGAATGGAAGAAAAAATGAATCACTTTCTTAATTTTTATTCTTTTTTTGGTCTATTACAAATTAGTAAATATTTGTGAAGAAAAATTCTGTAAGTTAAAACAATAAAACAATGAAGAGACAATTAAGATTAGCATCTAGCAAAAATCAAGACGCTAATCTCAATAATATAAAATATCTCTAGCAAACAATTATATCCCATTATAATTCTACTAGGAACATTAACAAGTAAAACCACATGCACATTAAGGCTACTTGAAATCTAGGATCACGATGAGATTAGATTAGATTAAATTAATCTCATATTTTATGCATGCATAAGAGAGAGATTAGATTAAACTAAAATAATTCACTCCAAAAATATACTCTTAGAAAAGGATAATCTTATCCTCTTAAGAATTTAGGATTCTCTTAAGAATTTAGGATTGGGAGAGTTTAAGAATATGATTAAAAATGAGAGAATGTTTGTTTAGTAGTAATTAATGGTACTTTTCGAAATTAAACTTGAAAAGTGGTATTTTTGAAATTAATTTTTAAAAGTTGTAAAATCATAATAGTATTTTTCGAAATAGTTTTTTAGAAGTGTATGTTTACAAATAATTTTATAAAAATGATATTTTTTCCAGAATAAAGTTTTAAAAGTGGTATTTTTCAAAGAAACTTTTAAATTTTGTATTTTTGTAAATACGTTTTTAAAATGATATTTCTATAAAATTGAGTTTAAAATGTTATTTTTCTAAATTAATTATGAAAAGTGATATTTTTCTAAATAATCATTCCGCCAAATTATTATTTAGTTAAAACTATGAAACACACGCAATAATCTTGTCCTAAAAGAAGAAGCACATTTAGAATTGGACTATAATCTTATCTTATCTTGTTATATCCAATTTAATCCAATCTAATTTATTCTTTTAAAATAGTTCAAACCTTTCATTTATAGCAAACAAAGTTTAGGAAATAATAATAAAGCTATATCCAAACAAGAAATAGGACACATGTGAACTAGAAATAAAGAATAGTAATGGTCATTTTACTAAAATGTCTTCCATGGCAAACGAAGCTTAAGGAAATAATTATAAAGCTAGTTATATCCAAACAAGAAATAAGACACATGTGAACTACAAATAAAGAATAGGAGGGATAATTCCTTTTACTAAATTGTATACTCCTAGAAGAAAAGACGCCTGTTTATATGCAGAAGTGTTCATGCCATCTGATATATATATATACCTTTTCGTGTATTCGGACAATGTTTGCTGTCAGTCTGGCATTCCCCTTCGTCTCGTTGACAGTGAAGACAATAAGGTGGTACAAACACTTCAAAAATGACACGAGTAGTTAAAAGTGGAATATTATCCTGTTTGGGATCTTGGTCTTCTGGGAGTGGAAGCTGCATAATTGAACATTGTTTTTCGAATGGAAAACTACTATTTTGAAGATGGTGGTAGATATCAAAACCTTCGCAGACTGTTTTGCTAAAATCCCTCGGTGGAGTAATGCCACCAATACTGTGGCTGCAATTGTACAGGGTTAAATGTTTCCCCGTAAAGTAAAAAGACAACGACGGAGAAGAGCTCGGAAGAGAGAAACTTTTGATCGATTCACAATTGTGGGGAGTTAGAGTAGACAGTGGCAATGTTTCGTTGATGACAATAGAATGTGCCTGAGAGATTTTCTCAATTTGATACCGGTGTCCTCCTTCTTTAAGTCGGATAGTGTGAATATCTTCTGAACAATCATAAACTGTCAACGTGCTACACTCAGGGTGAGTCTTATTGTTATAAGGGAAGGGAATCGAACCACAAAGGAAAGGTGAACAAGGCGGATTGTCATTCTCTTCTTCGGCAGAGCTTAGAAGCACAAGATGAGTGAGAGAAAAGAAAACGAACAGACGAATAAGAGCCATGCTGAACTTCCCAACTGAAGGACCAGAATGTAGTTGATACATAATAAATGACAATCTAGTTTAATTTCTAATGCAAAAACCGGAGGTTTGTAGTACTAACTTTTGGCTCTAAGCCATGATATATTATCAAGAACAAGTTTATCTGCTTGACTTGAC
>JXTB01000008.1:2329623-2357327 GCA_002914805.1 Parasponia andersonii
AAGTCTCTTTGGAAAGTTGGAACTGAATAATACAAATGAGCCATCTTTTTCCAACATGTAAGTAAGATCTAATAATGGATTCATTCACGGCCTTTTTCCTTGTCTTTTCCCCTGTCCCGGTCTTCTTCTACGCGTATTGACTCCAAAAGTAGTGCTTGGAAACAGAGTGTTGTGATGTAGGATAGTAAGTGGAGGAATCCATTTACTTTGGATTTTGGATTGAAACTAATTTTCTTTTTAAAAATACTAAATATGTGAGTCCGGTTTTATTCTATAGAAAAACATAAATTGAAGGTCTAACTTAATATAAATGAAGAGGTGTGGATTTCGTTTTATTAAACATTAAAAAGTGATAAAATTTTTTTTTTAAATATTATCATGTAGAACTAATAATCCTTGGGAAGGAGATTATTTCCAAGGCAATGAATAACTTATCCAATCCAATAACAACACCACGAAGCACCTCATTGAGATAATTGATCCCAATCCCCTCATAATCTTGGGCACCAAACAAAGCTTCTATTATCTTTAGATCAAGTAAACCAAACGTCTTTGACCAGAGAGAATTGTGTTCAACTAGAGACCATGCAATTGTGAAAGCTGCCTTGGAACATGGATAGGATAGAATGGATCATTTTTCCCACATGGATAGGTCGGAACAATGGTAACATTTTATTTTCTCTTTCGATAGATGACACTGAGCTTCTAAACGATTGAGAAAAAACAACAGTGCATTAGATATAAGAGAGTCCTACCAACATTAACTTTGGAGGAAAAAAAAGAAAATATCCACTCGAACTGTAATAAAAAATTTGAAACAATAGTAAGAATAAATAAATAAATAAAAACAAACAAACAAACAACTACACCACCACCCCAAATCCAGAATCTTTTTGTTAAAGTTGCTCCAGAAAATTACTACACATTTTATTCAGAAAAAAAAAAAAAAAAAAAAAAGTAAACATATTGAGAGCATCAGATCAGATAAATGATCGATATAATCTTATAGATGTACCGGAAATAAAATTCAGTCATAAACTCATAATTGGTAGTAAACTAAGGATATTGTGGGTAGAATCAAGCATTGCCTAGGTTGTAATCTAACAAAAGTACCAAGTCTTAAGACTTTATTGCCTCAATTCATTTAGAACCGTCGATTTTCTGTAAAAGACTCGAGATTGTCTTAGCAACTTATATAATGACCTTAAGGTAATACAACTTGACAATTATATCTGCATTAATAGAAATGTACCAGAAGATTCTGGTTGTGGTGGTGGTCTTGAAGGAGAAGACAAGAAAGGCTTGGGTGGTATTTCCAAGGAATCAAGACTCCCTTCCAACATTTCTATGACTCTACCCATTGCTGGCCGGTTTGAAGGGTCCGTCTGAATGCACCACAAGCTCACTAGTATCATCTTCTTAACTTTCACTCTATCTTCTTCGTTGGTAACTCTCTTTAGTCCAAGTTCTTCATCCAACACAAGGCGCCTGTAAATCCAATGTGGGAAATATATTTCACTTGTATTATCAACTCTGACATTGATATTCCTTCTTCCTCCCACCATTTCTAAAATCATCATTCCGTAACTATAAACATCGGATTTGTGCGACACCCCTCCAAAGTTTCTACTAAAAACTTCAGGAGCAATATATCCGACAGTCCCTCTTGGACCTAACATTGAGACAAGACTTTCATTTCTAGTACAGATTTTAGCAAGGCCGAAATCTGATATTTTTGGCACAAAATCTGCATCGAGAAGTATATTATGAGGCTTGATATCAAAATGCAGAATCCTTGTATTGCAACCGCGATGTAAATACTCTAGCCCCCTAGCAATGCCAAGCGAGATTTGGTAGTGTGTTTCCCAATCCAGCTGATGACTATTTTCAGTTGCACTTTCGTCAAATACAAACTTCTCCAGAGATCCATTAGGCATGAATTCATATATCAGAGCTCTTCTACGACCATCAAAACAGAAACCGAACAAAGTCACAACATTGACATGCGAAGTTCTACTTATAGTTGCCACCTCGTTAATGAATTCCTGTCCATCTTCACCTTTTGATTGGTTCAATACCTTCACTGCAACAAGAAAGCCATCATCTAACTTTCCCTTGTATACATCGCCAAACCCTCCTTGGCCCAATTTTTCTTTAAAAGAGTTGGTCATTTTCTTAATATCCGAATAACTATATCTTCTAACTTGAATTGGCCCATAGTTTTTCAGGAAAGCCTCAACGTTTTCACAAGTTTGATTCTGCTTCTTCCAAAAGAAAATAAATGCATTCCATGATTTCTTTCTCAAGCGGCAGACTAATAGCACTACAATTACAATCCCGATTCCAGCAATTGTACCGGCTGCAATCAAAGAAAGGAAAGAACAAACTCAATTTATGTCAAAGATCCAAAGAAATTTACTTATCAAAACATATGAAAAAATATATCCGAAGACATTTAATCAAATTGATTTAGTGCTATGTTTAGATAATATTGTCTGTTAATTTCATCATTTTGTTGTTGAAAATAAAATAAACACTTCAACCTTTATTTTACTTTTTAAAGGAAATAAGTACATAAAATAAAACCATTTCCAAACAAGCTTAATCATTTAAAAGCTTGTTTTACCTTCTTATATTGACAAGTTACAAGAATAATGAAGCCTATAGCTTCCAGTTTCATAGCCCTCTTAATCATTTAAAAGCTTGTTTTACCTTCTTATTTTGACAAGTTACAAGAATAATAAAGCATATAGCTTCCAGTTTCATAGCCTCACTATAGGTATTATATCTTAAATTATCCAAAGCACTGTCCAACCGAGATGCAATAACTGCAATATTGGTTCATGTAACGAGGGTTCTAACAACTATTTTACCTATTGCTTTTCCTGCTTCCAAAGCCCCTGATTTTCCTGCCGAACACTAACAAATTTTTAATTAGATCAACATATGCAGCAATGAAAACATCTATGCATTATAAAGACTAGTAACTCTAGTTCCGCCCCGAAAGGAAAGAGAAAGTTAAGAAAAATGACTTTATCTTGTCACAATAATTTTATCCATCTTCCAGCGGACTTTACCTAGGTCTGCAAACTTATGTTGCAGATGAGTCACCACTTTTACGGGAGACTGAGGTGTTAAACAAATAATACTGCTGATCTAAGTGATTATTGATAATAGTCATCAAAGAGGGGACGAAAGAAACCATTATCAAACGGCTCAGCATCTGAATAATTAGCACTTGCATGGCTATTATCAATTCTGACTTCTAGTAATGCATGAAGTTTTTCGTACCAAAAAATTGAATTTAAAAAAAAAAAAAAAAAGAGAGAGAGAGAGAGAGATTATTGGACCGGTTTGGTCAATTGGCTATCCAATGAATAATTAGCATGACATGGATATAATAAAAGAGAATTAGAAGGTAATTTTTATCGAAATTGAGAGAGAGAAACTGACCGGGCATATCACAACGCACGGCGTGAGGCCTATCGGGACAGTAGCACTGGAAATGACCGCTGTCCCAATTGAATCCACACCTGCCCTTGTAATAGCATTTTTCTTGGTATGTGACGGAGGGTCAAATTGGCAGTGGTGGGTAATGGTATAGTAATCATATATATGGACCAAACGCCACATATATAAACAACACAATCAAGTAAGACGAAGAATAACCCAACACTGGATTAAAGTCTTCCCGTGCTACTTACAACGAAGGCACCCATTAGCTCAAGTCCGAACACGACCCACCGAATGGCTGTGAAGTGGCACCATTTGCTTGGGCCGGACAGCCAGTGGTGCTCAATGAGGTTAAATGTATCTATCCATATCCAATATGATAAGGCATGGATTGGGTCTAGATTCCATTTTCAACTAATAAAGTTTGATGACTCATTTCTCAGCTCGCCCCCAACAAGTGGGAGATAGTGTGAGTGAGCCTGCTGATACCCATCTTTGGCAAGTAAAATCATATTTACCAAAAATCATGTGCAGCATAACCTATTCATTATCATGACATTTTAGGATAAATTAAACTAACATGGGATACATCATATATCCCACGTGAAGTTGGGCATATTTCATTGGAGCAAGACATAAAGTTCGTTAAACCTCACCTTATGCATGTGATCCTAGAACAAATGTCACATGCCAAAAATAAGTGACCCTAAACTTATTAAGCACCCGTAATCCGAATTATCATAGGCAAAGAAAAGTATTGACTGTGAGAGAGGGATATTAACCAATCTCACACTGTTATGCGACAATTCTAATGTATTACTTCATATTTCGGTCCAACAAGACATGCAATGCGGAAAAACAGTAATTGTAGATTAACAAAAGCGAATTAGAAAGAGTGGTCGAGAAAGCAGACTGACCGGGCATATCACAACGCGCGGCATGAGGCCTATCGGGGCAGTAGCACTGGAAAAGACGGCTGTCCCAATCGAATCCACACCTGCCCTTGGTGCTCTCGCAACGGCTACAGTTACTAGCTATCCAATTCAGCATGAACCCTCTCCTCAGCACCTCTCTCATTACCGCTCCTCCATTCACACTACTCCCATCCCTGTACCCAACCTCCTCTGCCGCCGCCGCCTTCGCCACCACACGCTCGGTCCCGCACGTTCGGGACGCGTTGGCCAATCCATCTCTGTCGTTCTCATAGAAAGCCAGAACCGAATTGCTGTCGTTTACCGCGGAGCAACCGATCCGGTACTTGGAAAGAGCCGCCCCCAGCGAAGAAGACCGACAATTATAGAGCAAAACGACACTCGCCTGATTTGCTGGGAGCTCGAAGTCAGGGGAGGAAGTGAAGTTCCTCACGGGAGGGACACACTCGCGTTCGTCCCGCGGATCCGAAAACGCGGCGGTTGAGACGAGGAGGGACTGGTTTTGGTAGAAGATTTGGTGAACGACGTAGTTTTGGCCGGAGAAGTTGAGAATGGAGCGGCCATTGGGGTCGCAGGAGAGGTTAAAGCGAGGGTAGCCGCAGTAATGCTCTTGCTCGCCCTGAATATAGAAAGGGAAGCTTATTGTTTGGTTGCCGCAGCTTCTGGGGACTGTGCAGGTCTCGAAGTAAGGGTCCGCGGCGCCGACTGAGTTGTCGGAAATGAAGTTGAGAGTCAGGAAAACGAAGGTTGATATGAGATTGGAGAACAGGATTTTCATTTTGAAGGTATGGAGATAATCGTTGTGGTGAAGACGGTCCATAGAGACTGTACCAACTTTGAGACCTGTAATTCCAATACATAAGCAGGAATATACGATGAGCACCACCTTTTGGGCCCGATTTGAGTTGACTCCAAAGATTTTTCTGTAAAAAAAAAAAAAAAGGGATTAGAGAATTCGGTGGAGTAGGTCTGAATGCATTGCATGATAATTAGTATGCTCGCTGCCTACAATTATTGAATAAAGAGAATATAGGAGAGGGAGCTTCTACTGTAAATACCTCTCTACGTACTTTTATTCTTCGTCTCATTCAAAATATTTTTTTCTAAGAGTAATTTTTCTTAGTCTCCAATTTTAGTTTTCTCCTAATTTGTTTAGAGAGAATATTTTCTCCTATTTTAAGAAATATTTTTTCTCCTTTTAAGAGAGAGTTTAACCTAGGAATTTTTCTTAGTGTCCAATTTTAGTTTTCTCCTAATTTGTCTAGGGAGAACATTTTCTCCTATTTTAAGAGAGAGAGGTTCATTTATTCTCTCCTTATATTTAGAGAGAAGTGAATTGTAATCTCCTTTTCATAGTGAATTTCTTCACATCTTTGTCCGTGGAAGTAGCTTAAATTGGGTGAACCATGATAAATCTTTTGTATGCCTTATCTTTTTCATTTTACCCAAATTTTCTCAAGTCATATTTTAGCTGTGTGTTGTCACTTCCGCAAAGCCGATCTCCTAACAGTGGTATCAAAGTCATTGGTCAGAGTACTGTTCATGCATACGGCACTATTCACGTATACGGTACTAGTCACGTATACCGTATTGTTTACATACAGTGAAACGGTGGTAACTGAATAAATCGTAGTGAACAAAAATGGCGGCAAAATTCGATATTAAGAAGTTCAATGTGAGCAATTTCTCTCTATGGAAAATAAAGATAAAGGCAATTTTGAGGAAAGATAATTGCCTAGGAGCAATTGGGAAAAGGTCTGCTGAGATTACTGATGATGAAAGATGGGACGAGATAGATGGCAATATTGTCGCTAACTTACATCTGGCGCTAGCAGATGGTGTCTTGTCAAGTATTGAAGAGAAGAAGTCAGTCAAGGAGATATGAGATATGCTGACAAAGTTATAACAGGCCAAGTCATTGCACAACAAAATTTTCTTGAAGAGAAGGCTTTACACCCTTCGAATGGTGGAATCAACAATGGTGACTGACCACATCAACACCATCAACACTTTATTTTCGCAGCTCACAGTAATAGAGTATAAAATAGAGGATAATGAACATGCAGAATTCTTACTTCAGAATTTACCCGATTCGTATGATCAGCTCATCATAAATGTCACCAGTAATATCATAACTCTAGTTTTCAACGATCTTACAGCTGCTGTTCTTGAAGAAGAAAATCATCGTAAGAATAAGGAAGGCAGATCGACAAGTTTACAGCAAGCAGAGGCTTTGACAATGAGAGAGAAATCAACGGAACGTGGCCCCAGTGGGAGTCAGAGTCGAGGTAGATCAAAGTCAAGAAGTAAGAAGAATATCAAATGCCATTACTGTGACAAGAAAGGGTACGTCAAAAAGGAGTGTTGGCAACTCAAGAAGAATGGAGATTCCAGATGCAAGAATCCCGAGTCATCAAATGCTCAGGGTAGCGTGACAAATACTTCAGATAATGGAAAAATCCTCTACAGCAAAGCAGTAACCGTTTCCAAGGACGGACGGCAACTCACTGATGTTTGGTTAGTGGATTCGGGAGCAATATGGCATATGACTTCTCACAGAGAGTGGTTTCATACATATGAACCTATCTTGGAGGATCTGTGTTCATGCGTAACAATCATGCCTTAGATATCGCTGGGATTGGCACTATCAAGATGAAGATGTATGATGGTATTGTTCATACTATTCAAGAGGTGTGACATGTGAACAGCCTGAAAAAAATCTATTATGTTTGAGATAATTAGATAACCTTGGTTGTAAAACTTGTGTCGAGAATGGGATCATGAAGATCATGAAGATCATGAAGGGTGCGCTTGTAGTAATGAAGGCGGAGAAGATCGCAGTAAATCTGTACATGCTTAAAGGAGATACACTGATGAAAGCAGAGGCATCAGTTGCTTCAACAAATTTCGTAGAAGAATCAACGATGATGTGGCATCATAAACTTGGCCATATGTCGGAATAAGGCTTGAAGATTCTCTCTGAACAGAGGTTAATTCCTGGTCTTACAAAGGTATCTTTACCATTTTATGAGCATTGTGTCATAAGCAAGTAGCATAGATTAAAATTTAGCACATCCAGCTCTAAAAGTAAGAAAGTTCTAGACTTGGTTCACTCTGATGTTTGGCAAGCACCAGTGATGTCCCTAGGAGGAGCTAGATACTTTGTATCTTTTATTGATGATTACTCCAGGAGATGTTGGATATATCTTATCAAGAGGAAGGTAGATGTGTTTTCAATCTTCAAAATATTTAAAGCGCAGATAGAGCTTGAATCTGGAGAGAAGATCAAGTGTTTGAGGACAGACAATGGAGGACAGTATACAACCGATGAATTTGATAACTCCTGTCAACAAAAAGATATCAAAAGGCAGTTTACAGTGGCGTACACTCCTCAGCAAAATGGAGTGGCAGAACGGATGAATAGAACCTTGTTGGAAAGAACAAGAGCAATGTTGAGAGCTACAGGTCTACTCAAGATATTCTGGGTAGAAGCAGTCAAAACCGCATGTTACGTGATCAATCGATCTCCATCAATAGTGATTGATCTGAAGACACCAATAGAGATGTGGACTGGTAAGCTAGCTGATTATTCTCGCTTGCATATATTTGGAAGTCCTGTGTACGTGATGTACAACGCTCAAAAAATCACAAAATTGGATTCAAAATCCAGAAAATATGTATTCTTGGGATATGCTGATAGAGTCAAGGGGTATCACTTATGGGATCCCACTGCCCATAAGATTGTCATCAGTAGAGATGTGATATTTGCAGAGAATAAACTACAAGAGAAGGGAGATTATAGCATACCAGAAACTACTACAGTTCAGGTAGAAAAGAATGCTAAAGATTCAGATTCTTCTGAAGCTGCACTAGAGCACGAAGTAGAAGAACCAGTCGAGGAAGAGACTTTTGAAATCCGTCGGTCAACTCAGAAAAGACTACCGGCCTGGCACTCAGATTATGTCACTGAGAGCAACATTGCATACTACCTTCTAACAGAGGATGGAGAGCCAATAACTTTCCGTGAGGCTACTAAAAGTGCGGATATATCCGTGTAGATGGCAGCAATGCAAGAAGAGATTGAAGCCATTCACAAGAACAAGACATGAGATCTTGTTTCACTTCCACAAGGAAGGAAGGCCATTGGAAACAAATGGGTCTACAAGATAGCAATGATCAAGTAGAGCAATGTCTTGCGAGATTGGTGGTAAAGAGATATGCTCAAAAAGAAGGTATTGACTTTAGTGAGATATTTTCACCTGTGGTTCGACTAACGACAGTTAGAGTAGTTCTGGCGATGTGTGTTATGTTTGACCTACATCTAGAGCAGCTAGATGTGAAAACTATTTTTCATTATGGAGAACTTGAAGAAGAAATTTATATACTCCAACTAGAAGATTTTGTTGAAATAGGCAAGGAGAACTTGGTTTGCAGGTTGAACAAATCTCTATACAGTCTCAAACAAGCACTGAGGTGTTGGTATAAGAGATTTGATTCCTTTATCATAAGCCTTGAGTACAATAGACTCAGTTCAGACCACTGCACATACTTCAAGAGGTTTGATGAAGATAGTGATTTTATTATTTTATTGTTGTATATGGACGACATGTTAGTAGCAGACCCTAACAAAGGTAGAGTCCAAGAATTAAAGACACAGTTGGCTAGGGAATTTGATATGAAGGACTTAGGACTAACAAACAAGATTCTAGGAATGCAAATTCACCGAGACAAAAGTAACAGAAAGATTTGGCTCTCTTAGAAGAATTATTTGAAGAAAATCTTGCGACACTTCAATATGCAAGATTATAAGCCAATTTCTACCTCACTTCCTATTAACTTCAAGTTATCTTCTGAGATGTGTCTTAGCAATGAAGCAGAGAGGATAGAGATGTCTCGAGTACCGTATACATCAGCAGTGGGAAGCCTAATGTTCGCTATGATATGTACAAGACTAGATATTGCACAAGCAGTAGGAGCGGTTAGTCGGTATATGGCGAATCCTGGTGAAGAGCATTGGAATACTGTAAAGAGAATTCTAAGGTACATCAAAGGAACCTCAGAGACTGCTTTATGTTATGGAGAATCAGAATTTACTGTCAGAGGATATGTTGATTCAGATTTTATAGGTGATCTTGACAAGCGAAAATCTACTATAGACTATGTGTTTACTCGTGCAGAAAGAGCTGTAAGCTAGGTTTCGAAACTGCAAACTGTTGTAGCTTTATCTACAGTAGAAGCAGAATACATGGCAGCCACATAAGCTTGCAAAGAGGCTATTTAGGTTCAAAGGTTATTGGAGGAGCTCAGGCACAAACAAGAGAAGATTTCTCTATTTTGTGACAGTAAGAGTGCCTTGCACATTGCAAAGAATCCAACCTTTCATTCCAGAACAAAGTATATAGGCGTTCAATATCATTTTGTTCGAGAAATAGTAGAAGATAGAAGTGTAGACATATTGAAGATACACATCAAGGAGAATTTAGCAGATGCTTTAACTAAACCAATCAACACTGACAAGTTCTAATGGTGTAGAGCCTCATATGGCCTAACAGAAACATAAGTAGCATGAAGAATTGACAAGCAAAGAAAAGAAAGATTTATCAAGTGTGAAGACATGATTAAAATCAAGTCTTCAAGTAAAAGAATGTAATAAGTAATGCCACTTTTGTCAATTATGGTGGCTTAAGTTTTAATTCAAAAAAAATGGGATAAGAGAATTTGGTAGAGTAGGCCTGAATGCATTTAATGCATATATGGCTAAAGTCCACAATTGTGGCTTAATGGTGGAGTATGCACCGACCGATGCCTACAATTGTTAAATAAAGGGAATATGGGAGAGGGGAGCTTCTGTTATAAATACCTCTCTCTATACCCTTATTCATCATCCCATTCAAAATATTTTCTTCTCCTCTTAAGAGAGAGTTCAACCTAGAAATTCCTTATACTATCCAACTTTAGTTTTTTCCTGATTTGTTTAGAAAGAGTATTTTCTCCTATTTAAAGATAAAGATGTTCATTTATTCTCTCTTTGTATTTAGAGAGAAGTAGTTGTAATCTCCTTTTCATTGTGAATTTCTTCACATCCTTATCCGTGGATGTAGCCTAAATTAAGTGAATCACGATAAATCTTTTGTGTGCCTTATCTTTTTTATTTTACCTAAATTTTCTCAAGTCATATTTTAATTGTGTATTGTCGTTTCTGCAAAGCCGATCTTCTAACATTTTGCCACTCACTTTTCACTCCATTTGACTTGGCTTGTTTAAAAGGTCGCACTGGAGCTGCACGAAAGGTTTCGGACCTCCAGTGACTCGTCTCGACATTACCTTTTGGGTTTTTTTTCATCCTTCCTCTCAGTAGCAGAACAGAGGAAGTAGGAAGTATTTGTCTCACTTTGTCCAACATTTTACAAATGTTACTATATATTTTAAGAATTTTACTTCCAATCTAATAAAAAATATACTTTAAGCTTACTAGTTAAAATTTTAAAGCAAAACAATATACCACTTTCCTGCAATATCTTTTCAAAAGCAAATTAATTTATATTTCCCATTTTACTTATACTTTTAGCTTATATTTTCATTTCTTCTCCTTGACATAGCCTCCAAAAAAAAATTATTTCAAGAAAACAAAATCATAATAGCAATTAAAATTCACCTTAAAACATTGAAAAGAAATAATTATAGTTAATGTAAAGTATATCCTTTCTACTTTCTAGTATAATATTACCATGTTCCAAATATTATCATTAATAAAAGAATCTATTATTCATAAAATCTGACACTTGTTTGATTTTTTTTTACTTTTTTTTTTTCTATCTTTACTCAAAATTAAGGAAAATTTTTTTGAA
The DNA here is from genome assembly GCA_002914805.1 of Parasponia andersonii. Classification (NCBI taxonomy): domain Eukaryota; kingdom Viridiplantae; phylum Streptophyta; class Magnoliopsida; order Rosales; family Cannabaceae; genus Trema; species Trema andersonii. The sequence continues at coordinate 2,340,857 of JXTB01000008.1, forward strand.
AAAACTAAATTTTCCAAGATTTTTTTAAAAAAAATTCTTCTAGAATAATTATTTTTTAAAAATTTTTAATTAATTTAACTTTCACAAAATCAAACCCTTATTCAAAACTAATATAAAACATGAGAACTAAATTCTTACCTCATCATAACAGCTATACGAAGCTATCGGTTGCTCGTAGCATCGAACGATGGTCAATCAAAGGATCGAGGGATCTTTTTAAGTCTTGGTTCACTCACTCTGATCGGTGACTATTCTACCGAATTTCAGATGATGAAGCGAGAGACACAATTGAGAGATGTTTACAGAATGTTGAAAATAGCAAGAATAGCTATATAATTCGACCAATTCAAATTCAGGCCAAAACTCATTTCTAGCACACAAAACCTGGCAATTCTCGAGCCTCAGAGTACCAGAATTCGTGTTTTGATGTCAAAAAGTTCTTTTCGAGGTAACACGGTCTTAAATAGGCCTTAATTCCAAAAAGTTATGAAATATCACATTTCCAAAAGTATTTCTGAATATCAACTTTCTCAAATATTTACAAAAGTACTAACTTTTCAGAAATATTAACTAAAATAGCTCAACTTGGCCTGAAGCCCATTTCAGAAATACCACACTTACAAACCAAAACTAGGTCAGATTATGAAAATACCATTTTTTTTATTTGACTTATGAAAATACCAACTTTTTGATTCAAAAATTCTCACGATCCAGATTACAATTCAATACAACTTAACTATCTTATTTCATATAACAATCAACTTAATCTTCACACCAGACTTCATGGCCAATTCATAAACCCTCTAAAAATAATTATAAAAATGCTACAAATCAATTACAAAATGGTTGAAGACCCACCGTAGACGACTAGGGCCGAATCTTCGGAAATCAGTAGCTGGAGTCGATTGGCAACGTCGAAATGTGGCGCCACGTGCCAGCGATGAGGCGAATCAGCAGTCGACGGTAGCTAGATCACCGGAAAAAATCTAATCCCTTTTTCTTGTTCTTTTAAATGGATAAAATACTCGTCTAATAGCCTTTACCGATATATGCGGTTTTACATTCTTCCCTCTTTGAAAAAAAAAAAACTTCGAATAAACAATTAGTTACACTAGAAAATAACATGAAATGGTCAATTAGAACGAGTGAGTGTCTGAATATATAATTAACGGGGTCCCAAACCAGACGCTAGTTAGAACAGAAAACTTGAGATACAATTCATACTTGCCTATATCCATTTCACCTTGCATGACAATGCTACACAATATCCAAGAGTAGACCGTATACCGACGAAGATGGTGATAGTGAAATATCTTAACCACGGGTATGCGGATTTCAGCATCAGGAAAGCTGTAAGTATACAGCAACACAAGGGGTTGGAAGTGATGAAATCAAGTAGGCAAGTAGGCATAAAGCTAGTGACGATAATCATAACTCGAAGGCGAAAATACGTGACTTCGAAAACCTTAATACTGATTGTTAGGTATCAAATCTGAGTAGTAGACCAAAAGACAGATATACGTAATATTGTCCCCTGATCGTACCAAATCACCTAATCATACCAAATCAAAAATATCTTGACACAAATGGTCCTAAACAATCACCGAGACAAGGACTCTAATAAAGTTTCCTTTCTCAGCGCAAGAATATACTCGAATAGAATTTTAAATGAAAATCAAGAACCCTTGTATTATATTACACAAGATAAACAAATTAGAGATAAGAATCAATGATACCAAAACTAAATAGAAGAAAGTCTTCCTCAACCCCCTAATCAAAATGAGGAACAACAAATAGTACAAAATATCTCTTAGTCAAGAACAAGATTAGTATCATCATGAACGGAAACCTCCAATAGAAAGGCATATAAACACATCGTGTTCTAAGATGTAAACCATTACAAGTTAAAACATTAAAATGCAAGTACCCATATAATATATGAAATTCAAAGATTTTTCTGCAAATCTTTTATTCAATATAATCTACGGAAATAATCTAAACCATATATATATTCAGTGACTCTCCGAATTTTTTATACAAGAAAAAGTCATGAATTTAATAAAATTTATTAGATATTTTTATTATATCTTTTGCATAAATATGATCGAATAAAATCTATTTAATTACATAATAAGTACAATTATGAGGTGGATTCACAGAAGACATCAATACAAATTATTTTGTAATTAAATAAATTTATTTACAGTTAACAATATAAAGTTAAGACTCTTTATTTTAACTGTTATAAATTTATTGAGTAATTTTTCTTAACTACGTATAAATTTACTAATATAGTTAGATTTACATTGAACAGATTAATTATGAGATTTAATAGATCTCGAATATTTATCAGACTTATTAAATTGAAAGCTACGATCAATAGAATTTTGTTATGCAATTTTAGTAAACTATTTGTGTAGACAGAAGAAATTATAACCTAATTACAAAAGGTAAGAAGTATTTATGGACAATAATAATTATAGATTGATAATATATAATTTGTATATATATATATATCCCTTGATATGTTTTTGGTACTTAATTATAGAATTCTCTAGATAGAGTGTATCAATATATCTACTTAATATATTAAAAATAATTATTAGAAAAAGCCAATAAGAGTCAAGAAATAAAAAATATAATTAAATTGAGTAGACAGTTGAGATGTCAATTTAATTATAATATGGTATAAAGAATTAGAATATAGATATCAATACAGCATGGGTTGATTATTATTAGTTTGAAAATATCCATAAAAGTACCATTTAATGGTGGAGTGCGATTTCAATATTTTAGTGGAATAGAATTTGGAATGTATGATTGGGCTGATTAACTTAAGGTACAATTATGGGAGCTACTATCTTCTTACTATTATGTCAATTTTTAATTCCTTATTTTCGGATTCTAATCGATTTTATCTTGTAAGTGTATAAGGTGACCATACACCGAGTATAGTATAGAAATCTGTTTATAATTCAGAAAACTTTGGAGTGGAATAATTCGCATCATTCTTCCATTAGTGTCGGTATCGATCTACGAGAGGTTAGATCTTTATACTTCTAATTTTATGAGTATGATCTTGTTATTTCTGCTACGACATATGTATATGCAATATTGGGTTTTTATAATTTTAAAAAAAATTAGGGATATCACCTCGCATATTATATTAATAACCAATAGCAACAACTATAAGAATTTGGCACATTTATTTGATATCCAAAACGAAAAAAAAAAAAATTTGAAATCAATTGATATTTAAGTGTAAGTATTATTTTAGTACTTTAGCTTTACATCTGAGTGGCAACAACCTTGGATTATGTCACCTCCCCAAAAAGGGTATCCAAGAATTTTATTTCCACACTTGAAAAGGTGGCCACAAGCTTTGAATTTTGCCTCATCTCTGAGAATTTGGAAAGGAGTAGATATTCTTATAGGTGCAAGTACTATAGTGAAGAAGAGGAAGGAAGAGAAGTGATTATATGAGGTTCATTTTAAGGATCACAAAATAGTACACTAGTAGCTATTATGGAAAATAAGAGAGCAATTGAAGATTATGTTCAGAAAATGAGAAGATTTGAATTAGAAGAAGAGAATAAGTTTATTTTTAATGTTGAAGTATTGGCTTCATCAAGTACAGTGCTATCATGTCCCACACTCAATGATATGCGCCGCATACATATAAAGTAAAATCTTATAAATATACAAGACATCGATCTATAATTCACAAAAATAGAGAAGAATTAATCTCCAATAAATATCCACAAATCATGTGTAACTCAACAATTATTATAAATCTCCAAGTATTAAAAATTGACTATATAAAATATAAATTGTAATCTAATAAGTTGATACCAATGGACCTTTCATGTTCTCATGTTTTCTCATTAAAGATGAATGATTTTCTCCCTTCCAATCACAAACTCCTATGCAACCAAATTACTACTAAATAAATTCTCCTTTAGTCATATCTTAATTGACGATAGTTTAAACTTGTGAAGGAAAATAAAAGGGTGAGCTCAACTGTCACGACCCAAAATCTACGCTAGTGGCAGAAGAGGAATTTCACAAAGATGGGAAATTCCTTGATTTATTTGAAAAATGTCAAAAGTTCTAGTTTTTTATAAAAACGGTCTATTTAAGTAAAATAATCGGAATTCTATCCCATGAACCACCCACAGTTCGTATACACCATCAAACATATATTGAACAATTACTTAAAAACATGAAATTAAATACAAAATCCAGCATCATCGTCATCCACAACAGAAGTCAAACACCAGAATGGCATACATAAGTTTGCAGACAAAATAGAAAGCAGTAATTTTGGTTCAATGCTAACACAAAATCCAAATAGTCCAAAGACTACGAAAATAAACTCCTAGCATTACCAAGAGGCGAACTGCAATCCGGATGACCTCTTACTCCTCTTGATCACCAAGATCACACTGGACACCACCTGAGGAGGAAGGTAGGGGGGGTGAGCATACAATGCCCAGTAGGAAAATAGTTACCTCGGGGAAAAATAGTTCAGTGATGGGAATCTCCTGCATGGTTAGTTCAAATTCAAAACATACACACATATATATATAATCCAAACCAGGAGCCAATATATAGAAAACAGTGTAATCAAAACCATCAATCCATATGCACATGACACAAATCAACCTATACTCATGAGCTCACATCCTCTCATATGTAGAAACCTAGGATAATGGCACTAAGTGTACCTAACAGCCTACCTGATACCTAAGCTCATACCCAGAGGGAACACCCATGTGTCGCTTACCAAACCTGGAAGGGAAACCGAATTGCCTACACCTGCCAAATGGGGAGGTAATCAGAAGTAACAAGACCTCGCGCGAGTTTACAGACTTTCACCGACGATAGGGTATGCAGTGCCACACTGTAAAACCCACGATGCTAACACGATACTCATGTATGATCCTATAACACGTGCAATATAGAACTGAAGTGTAAAAACTACTGTACTCTGGTTTTTCAGTAAAACATTCATAATAGGGTTTTATAGAAAAATAGACAGTATAACGGCCCTATTTTTGATATACCCAAAATAACCTGCACACAGCCAATTCCCAGAGCAGTACAGCATATATCGTATAACCAGATTCCATCACGTATAATTCAAATCATTAAAAACACACTTGTTCTTATATGCTGCAAAAAATAAGTTTTAACTCAAAAACGGTATAAAATGAAGGTAACTAAACCCCTACCTCAACAGAATAGTGACACCACACTATTGAGTCCTTAAGGTGTCGTTAACGATCCCCCGGAGGGTCGGGAACCAATTCCAAGCCCTCGATCGTCCTCTTGCGAAAAACCAACTTTCTCACCGGAGATTCAATTCCACAAACAGACCTCTTCACTGAATTCCTAGCACCCAAAATAGCTAGGTTAGACATATAACTTGTCCAATTCGGATCCGGGCCCACACCGGACCGGTGGCATGCAAAACGAGACAAAATCTTGACCGTCCGATCTTGATTTTCATGCCGATCACCAAACCACACAATATATATATCAAACTTCTCCATTTTCCGAATACATTCCAAAAATGTAGTCAAAAACACAATCCAACGGTCGGATCGAGAACAACAACCATAAACTCGAAATGCCCAAAAATGGCAATTTTTGATTCGGATAGTATAGGATTGAGATATATATATTTTGATGATCCTTGCGACGATACGAATCCAACGGGACCGGTTTGAGGCCGAATGGTGGCCGGAATCGTCGCCGGCGGCCAAAAATCCAAAATGAGTCAAAACGGCATCAATGGCTTTTCCCGGCGATTTGGTGGCCGGCGATCTGGTGGCCGTCGGCAGCTGCAGATGACCGGCGGAGGTGCGCAGCAGCTCGGCGAGTCGACGCCTGTCAGTGGGCGGCCCGGACAGTGGCTGGGCGGCGGCGTGGCTCCCTTTGGCCGAGAGAGAGAGAGAGAGAGAGATAGGGATCTGGGGGGGGAATGAGAGGGAGGAGAAAGAAGGGAAATACCTAATCTGATTTTGATTTTTTTTTTCTGGTCAAAAGACTATTTTTCCCTTTAAAAAAATGGGCTTTTACATTCTCCCCTCCTTATAAGAATTTCGTCCCGAAATTCAAAATACAAATCAAGGTTCACATCACAATACAACTTCTAACTGAAAGTTAAACAAATGAGTGTACTTCTCGTACATCTCCGTCTCGAGTTCCCAAGTAGCCTCGTCCTTTTTGTGATGTTCCCAAAGTATCTTGACAAGTGATATCTCTCTGCTGCGAAGCACTTTCAACTCTCTAGCCAACAAACGAACAGGGTGCTCTTCATAGGATACAACCTCTTGGATCGGTACATGCACGTACTGAACAATATGAGATGGGTTCGACGTGTACTTCTTCAACATCGACACGTGAAACATATTATGCACGTGACTCAACTGTGCAGGTAAATTCAAGCGATACACCACTGGTCCAATTCTCTCTGTGATCTCAAAGTGACCAATATACCTTGGAGCAAGCTTACCCCTAACTCCAAATCTTGTAACACCTCGCCTTGGAGTCACTTTCAAGAATACGGAATCACATCGAACTCTACCTCACGGCTCTTTGGGTCAGCATAACTCTTCTGGTGACTCTGAATCTCTTTGAGTCTCTCTTGGATATCCTTGATCTTCTCAGTAGTCTCCTTAATCAGTTCAGATCTGAGAGTAACATGCTCTTCTGGTTCTGCCCAACCCAAAGGCGACCTACACGGCCTCCCATATAACACTTCATATGGAGCCACACCCACACTGGTCTAGTAACTGTTATTATAAGCAAATTCTACCAAAGAAAGATGATCATCCCATTTCCCACCAAAATCCAGTATGCAACAATATAGCATGTCCTTAAGAATCTGAATGGTCTTTTTAGACTGACCGTCTGTCTCAGGATGGTGAGCTGTACTGATATCTAACTGCGTACCAAATGCTTTCTGCAAGGCTCTCCAAAACTTAGAAGTGAACCTTGGATCTCTGTAAGATACTATGCTTGAAGGCACACCATGCAAGCGTATGATGTTCTCCACATACAGTCTACTGAGCTTAGTAAGAGAGTAGTCCATCCAGATCGGTATAAAGTGAGCACTCTTCGTTAACTGATCGACTATCCCCCAAACTGCGTCGTTCTTCCTCAATGTCTTTGGCAAACTAGTCACGAAGTCCATCGTGATCTTGTCCCACTTCCACTCCAGAATTAGCAACGGCTGAAGTAATCTAGCTGGTCTCTGGTGTTCAACCTTGACTCGCTGACAAATCAAATACTTAGCCACAAAAGTAGCTACATCCTTTTTCATCCCTTTCCACCAATACTATCGTTTCAAGTCCCGGTACATCTTAGTACTACCTGGATGTACTGCGAACCTTAATTTGTGAGCCTCTATTAGAATGGTTTCTCGAAGATTAGGGTCATTAGCTACAGCCAAATTCCCACTGAAAAGCAAAAACCCTTCTCTGTTAGTGCTCCAACCATCTAGCTGTTCATCATTTTGAAGTCAGTTCCAGGTTGTCCTCAACTCCCTGTCTTGCCACTGACTCTGCTGGACAGTCTGGAGAAGAGATGGTGAAATCACAATATTGCTCAGGCAAGCAACCCCTTCATTCTCGAAGTACTGCAAGTTGTAATCACCAATCGCAACTGAGTTTTTCCAATCTTCAAACATCAGTGCAGCTAGTGCACCATGAGGCTTCCTACTCAATGCATCGGCTACAACATTGGCCTTACCAGGATGGTACCGTAGGTCAAAGTCATAATTCTCCATATACTCAACCCATCTTCGCTGTCTCAAGTTCAAATCCTTCTCGGTAAAGAGATACTTCAAACTCTTATGATCGGAGAATATGTCGAACTTCACACCATACAAGTAACATCGCCAAATCTTCAAGGCAAAGATCACTGCTACAAGTTCTAGATCATGGGTGGGATAGTTATTTTCATGTGGCTTCAACTGATGAAAAGCATAAGCCACAACTCGACCATTCTGCATCAAGACACATCCCAAACTCGTCTTTGAAGCATCGGTATACACCACATAAGGTTCATTACTGTCAGGAACAATAAGAACAGGTGCAGTGGTTAAACTCTGCTTCAATCTGACAAAAACTTCTTCGCTCTCGTGATCCCAAACAAACTTGACGTCCTTCCTCGTCAACTTCGTCAAAGGCAAAGCAATTCTCGAGAAATCTTGCACAAAACGACGGTAGTAGCCTGCCAATCCAAGGAAACTACGTACCTCCGTCACATTTCTCGGTCTTTCCCACTCCAGAATAGCTTCGATCTTAGTGGGATCAACTGAAATGCCTCCGTGAGAAATCACATGGCCCAAGAACTTCACTTCTGACATCCAAAAGTCACACTTCGATTTCTTGGCATACAATCGATGATCTCTCAAGGTCTTATGTACTATCCCCAGATGTTCGGCATGCTCTTCTCGAGTCTTGGAATACACCAGGATATCATCAATGAACACAACCACAAAACGATCCAAAAACGGCCTGAAAATCCGATTCATGAGATCCATAAAGGCTGCGGGTGCATTCGTTAAACCGAATGGCATCACCAGAAATCAAAGTGACCATATCGGGTTCTGAATGCTGTCTTTAGTATATCATCCTCCCTTATCTTCAACTGATAATAACTGGATCTCAAATCGACCTTGGAAAAGAATCTTGAACTATCAAGTTGATCGAACAACTCATCTATCCTTGGCAAAGGATACTTGTTCTTCACTGTCAACTGGTTCAACTTCCGGTAATCTACACAAAGTCTCAACGAACCATCAGCTTTCTTTGCAAACAAAACAGGAGCATCCTAAGGAGAAATGCTACTGCGATAAAGCCCTTGGAAAGCAGATCGTCCAACTGTTCTCTTAATTCTTCCATCTCAGTAGGTGTCATGCGATAGGCTGGAATAGAAACTGGCTGAGCTCCAGGAACCAGTTCAATACAGAACTCAATCTCTCTATCAGGTTGTAACCCCAGTAAGTCTTCAGGAAACACCTCTGAATACTCACACATCACCGAAATCCATAGGTCTTGATCGTCTGTTCTCACCTTACCATCCATGGCAAATAAGTTCCCATAACACTCAAGTTTCTTCCTTCCACCCATGCACGCTTTCAGAACAGGACTAGGCTTTAATGGACTCATCCTAGCCTGATAGTCAATAGGATGTCCATCACTAGGAAAAAGAGTCACTCGCTTCTTATGACAGTCTACAACGGCTTGATACTTCGACAACCAATCCATAACGAGTATCACATCATACTGCACACAACAAATAACCAAAATAAAACACAAACTAACTTGCACACAGCGAATTCCCAGAGCAGTACAGCATATATCGTATAACCAGATTCAATCACATATAATTCAAATCATTAAAAATACACTTGTTCTTATATGCTGCAGAAAATAAGTTTTAACTCAAAAACGGTATAAAACGAAGGTAACTAAACCCCTACCTCAACAGAATAGTGACACCACACTATTGAGTCTTTAAGGTGTCGTTGACGATCGCCCGGAGGGTCGGGAACCAATTCCAAGCCCTCGATCGTCCTCTTGCGAAAAACCAACTTTCTCATCGGAGCTTCAATTCCACAAACAGACCTCTTCACTGAATTCCTAGCACCCAAAATAGCTAGGTTAGACATATAACTTGTCCAATTCGGGTCCGGGCCCACACCGGACCGGTGGCATGCAAAACGAGACAAAATCTTGACCGTCCGATCACCAAACTACACAATATATATATATATATATCAAACTTCTCCATTTTCCGAGTACTTTCCAAAAATGCAGTCAAAAACACAATCTAACAGTCGAATCGAGAACAACAACCATAAACTCGAAATGCCCAAAAATGGCAATTTTTGATTCAGACAGTATAGGGTTGAGATATATATACCTTGATGATCCTTGCGATGATACGAATCCAACGGGACCAGTTTGAGGCCGAATGATGGCCGGAATCATCGCCGACGGCCAAAAATCCAAAATGGGTCAAAACGGCATCAATGGCTTTTTCCAACGATCTGGTGGCCGGCGGCAGCTGCGGATGACCGGGGAAGGTGCGCGGCTACTCGGCGAGTCGACGCCGGTCGGTGGGCAGTCCGGACGGTGGATGGGCGACGGCGTGGCTCCCTTTGGCCGAGAGAGAGAGAGAGAGAGAGAGAGAGAGAGAGAGAGAGAGGGATCTGGGGGGGAACGAGAGGGAGGAGAGAGAAGGGAAATATGTAATCTGATTTTGATTTTTTTTTCTGGTCAAAAGACCATTTTGCCCTTAAAAAAATGGGTTTTTACATCAACAACTTAGAACCTTTTCTAATTGGATCAAGTATATGTAAACCAATACATTTAATAAAATATTTTTAGAACAAATTCAGTTTCAGAATTCAGTACTTTTGAAAATAGTTAAACCAATCTATTTAGTAAATAATTTGATAAAAACAAATAATAAGTCTGTAAACAATAAGATGCTTGGTAACTATAAAAATTAACTAGAAAAATATCATTTGTAAAAATCTATTTAGAAAAATATCACTTTTAAAGATATTATTTAGAAAAATACCATCTATGGAAATAGTATTTTAAAATTTTATTTAGAAATTCTCACTTCTAAAAGTTTGTTTACTAAAATACCACTTAAAAAAATTATTTAAAAAATACTACTTTTGATTTTAGTGTTTGTTTTAAAAAATTTTCGAAATGAAGCCATTATTTTTAAAAATTTTGTTTACAAATTTTTAAAATGGAAAACAAAAACAATATTACCAAGCATGTTTTCCAAAAACAAACTGTGAATTTTTGTTTATCTATCTATATCTAATAAAAAGGAATATGCAGGCAACTCTTCATTAATTTTTCTTTTGCCTTTTATACCCTTTGTTTTTTTTTTTTTTGTTTTTTTGAAATTTAATAAAGTAAGGGTAATACAAACAATTTATTATTTTTGTCTTTTTTTGTTAATTTTAAAATAATTAGAAAAATCCCTTAACTTCCTAAACATTGATAATATATGGTACGATTTTGTATATTTATATATATTACATTATTGATATCAAATCTTTATTTTAGGCCTTAATCTAAATTTTTACTACTACTAGCCGGACATGTATCTTAGGCACGTATTACCATACTAGTTTAAACAGAAAACAAAAAATAAAAATATATTCAAATAGGCCTTAAATATAATATTTTTTTAATTGATAAACAGATTTGAGGAATGTCATGAGATTCCAATCTGTTACAACAGAATTAGACATTTTCGGAAAGCCCATCAAATCATAGAATTTGATTGTAATTAATGCAGGAACTTGTTCCTTTGTTGATTGACAATATTTGATAGGTCTAAATGATCATTCTTAGTTGTCTAAAACTTGTCCAAAAAGTGTCCAAGAGTCTGGATATAATTATTGTATCTGCTTAGAAAGTTGTCCCAATAACTTGTTGATACATTGCATTTTTAGAACGAATCTAATTTTGTTATATTTTGTTTATAAATTTATTTTCAGTCTTTTCACATTGCAGAAGGACATCAAAAGAGCTGAAAATTAATTTATAAAGCTCAATCATTTATGTTTGTAAGAGGCTTAGAGTGTTTTTTTTATAGACCTTTTAAGTCTCAGAGAGCAAGTTTTTTTACTAAGCATTGATTGAGTGCAAGTGTCAATGAGAATGAGGAATAAAGTATCTTCAGGAGAAGATAAAGTTGCGAAAAGAGTTCATTAGTGAAAAATCAATAAAATCAAGAATAATTCGTTGAACAAGAACGGTGGAGTGAATACAACGTATTACGCCAATTTAAAAGAGGTAGTTTTTTATTGTTTAAATCAATTAGTGTTTGTATTCTTTGATACTTAACTAATTAGTTTAATTCTAGGTATAACTCCGTGGAATCATGAGGATCGAATTACGCTAAAAACATCTTATTTCTACTATTTGCATTTTTATCTGTTGCGATATATATGCACTTATTATTGCAACATTTTTAAGCTGTTTTAAAACATTATTAATTAATTAATTGTTTGGTATCTCTTACAAAAACAGATCTTTCAAGTTACAAATTCTGGATCTAATTTAGTCTTTCATTTTATTGAAAGGGAGAGATACGTATGAAGACTAATCTGAACATGTTGGCATAGCAAAAGAGCAAAGGAACTGGTACAAAAGATTTTGTGAGCTTAGACACTTCTGGCATGCCAGAACTAGAATTACGTGTAAGAATATTCTTTAAAGAAACTATGGTTGGATTAAGACATTAAGCAATCACAGTGAATTAATCACGTAATATTAGGTTAAGTCCAGGTTGTTCTAGAAGTTCTCATAATGAAAGTAACCAATAGTTTCAATTAGCAATCGTTTGTCAGCCAATGTTTCTGGAAGTATCAACTAAATTTATTATTATTTATCTTGACTAAGAAAATTATTACAACTTGTTTTATAGCTGATAAACTATGTACCTCTTCTTATAAAAGAAAGTCACGTACTGATCTGGGTTGATCGAAACAGTTACTTTAATTTCGATATTTTCTCTTTGCTCAAAAATTCACCCAGTTGACTTTCTCTGGACATTTTAATTTTTGGAACTATAAAAATGTACTATAGGATTCAGCCGGTGGTGAAGTACAGGAGGATTCAGCTGGTGGTGATATTGAAGGAGAAGACAAGAAAGGCTTGGGTGGTATTTGCAAGGACTCAAGGCTCCCTTCCAACATTTCTATGACTTTACTCATTGTTGGCCGAATTGAAGGGTCGGTTTGTATGCACCACAAGCTCACAATTATCATTTTTCTCACTTTCACTCTATCTTCTTCATCCGCAATTCTCTTCAGGCTAAGCTCTTCGTCTAGCTCAAGTCGCTTGTAAACCCAGTGAGGAAAATATATTTCGCTAGTATTATCAACTCTGACATTGACATTCTTTCTTCCTCCTACTATTTCTAGAATCATCATTCCATAACTATAGACATCAGACTTGTATGAGATCCCTCCAAAGTTTCTACTGAAGACTTCGGGAGCAATATATCCGACTGTCCCTCTTAGACCCAGCATCGAGATGAGACTTTCTTTTCTGTTACAAATTTTGGCAAGGCCAAAATCGGAGATTTTGGGCACAAAGTCTGCATCAAGAAGAATATTATGAGGCTTAATATCAAAATGTAAAATTCGCGTGTTGCAACCTCGATGTAAGTACTCTAATCCCCTAGCAATGCCAAGTGAGATCTGATAGTGTGTTTCCCAATCCAACTTATGATCATTTTGACTTTCAGAAGCAGTATCTTCGAAAACGAACTTCTCAAGAGACCCATTTGGCATGAACTCATAGATAAGAGCTCTTTTAGCACCCTCAAAACAGAAACCCAACAGAGAGACAATGTTAACATGGGAAGTTCTGCTAATGGTTGCCACCTCATTGATAAATTCTTCTCCATTCGCTTTTGATTTGTTTAACACTTTCACTGCAACAAGACTGCCATCATGCAACTTTCCTTTGTAGACGCTACCAAAGCCTCCTTCGCCTAACTTTTCTTTGAAGGAGTTGGTCATTTTCTTAGCCTCCGAATAACTATATCTTCTAACTTGAACGGGACCACAGTTCCTTAGAAAGTCCTCGATACTTCGATGAGCAGAATTTTGATTCTTCCAAAAGAAGGTTATTAAAAAATTAGATGAAAACTTCCTCAAGTAGAAGAACAACATAATCATGAGTGCCCCGATTCCAGCAGCTGTTGCAGCTGCAGTAAAAGTAAGGAAATGAGAAACTCATACTTCAAATCATCCATGAAAAATTAAACCAGCTGATAATTAACCACATCGAAAATAGTGTAAGAAGAGCATAATTCACTTGATAATGTGTCATTCAATCTGTTAAGTAACTCTGTTAATGTTTGCTTAAAATGAACTCCGGTAATGTTTAGTATTTTGTTTCAAGTAAGATGTACAAAGAACTGTATAGAACAGAGAAGTTTCCTAGGCCGAAATAACAAAAAGAAGGGATTTAAAAAGAATTGTACCTACTGCTGCCATAAGCATGGACTTTCCTCCTTTTCCTGCAAAATAACCATTGCATAAGAGCACATATTTTCTTTGAAGGGGGAAAAAAAACAAAAACAAAACAAACAAACAACGAAAATAGAGGCTTCTTTAGGTAGATAATAAAAGCTGCAGCTTGCAGAAATAAATGAAATTTCCAAACTATATATTATATTCAATAATAATTTTACAAGACCATTTTCTATTCTACTTCAAAGAGTCCACTTGGTTTGGAGCCAGACAAATTAATCACTAAAAAGTATTGCATCCTGTTTAAGGACTCCAAATGACTATACCTCACCATAGTAAGAACTAAATTCTTCAACCTATTGACTTGAATATTCCTTTACTGCCCAAAATATTATCTATCTTGGCTGAAATTATGGTAACTTTACCATTCTCAGGATTTCCCAACATCAAAAACATGTCAATCAACGCGATTACCACTACTCCAAACGATTTTTGCTTACCATTCTCGTGATTCACCACCGTTACCAACTTCATGTGCATAATCTTAACGTAACATTTGAAGATCACAAACAGAACAGAGATAATGACAGCAATATTCATACCTTGATTCATGCTGAGAGATTTCCTCAATAGGGGATTACCGGTCGTAGTCAACTTCACCCACGACGGAAAACGAGGAATCACCCCGGAAAGATTGTTATTCGAAACATCAACAACCTGAAGTTGCGGCAAAAGGGTCAAGCTATCCGGTATCGAACCAGTCAAGTTATTATCATTCAGCAACAAATTCTTCAACGATGTGAGATTAGCCAAAGCAGGGGAGATCGTCCCCGTGAAATGCCACTTTTGGAAATTCACCGTTATAACGTTCCCATCCGAATCACAACTAATGTAAGTCCAGCCATTGCAAGCATTATTTCCTTTCCAGGTATTAGCTAACTCTATGGGATACCTCAAATCTTTGGCAACATCGAGCAACGTCGTGACCTGAGCATCACAAGGTCCCGCAGTGTCCTTACAGAAACCATTAGTACCGGTGAGATCAACATTGGTGACGGACGAGGGGAACAAAGGCAGAGGACCCTGCAACATATTGTTAGATAGAGAGACGTTTCGCAAGCTCGAAACCAACATCAGAGAGCCTGGAACGACGCCAGTGAAGAGGTTGTCTCGGATCTGAAGATCAAAAAGAGTGTCCAATTTAGACAGGTCCGGGATAGGGCCCGTCAACTGATTCTCCTGGAGCCAAGCCTGGGACAACTTGGTCATATTCGACAACACATCAATTGTACCCGATAATCCCATTTGCTGACTGTTGAGCCAGAGGTTTCGAATCCCAGTTCCAGCAAAACTCGGAGGCAAAAACCCGGTGAGACGGTTCTTAGAAAGCCTCAAATCCTGCAAGTCTGGGAAGGAACCAAAGATATCAGGTATCGAACCAAACATGTTACAACTCCCCATGCTGAGAGTGACCAAGCTGGAAGAACCAGCGAGCTCAGTGGGGAAATTCCAGGGGGCAAGCTTGGAGTTCAGGCTCATACTCAAGGTCACCAAACTGGTGAGTCCTTGGAAACAACCCAAAGGCACGGAAGTGAAATTGTTGCCGTCGAGGTAGATTTCTTGGAGGGAAGAAATGTTGGCGAACGAAGGCAAAGGCCCGGATAAGGAGTTGCCTTGGAGACTGAGGGAGGTGAGCTCAGAGAGAGAGGTTAGGTTGAAAGGGAGAGTTCCTATCAGGGAGTGATTGGCCAAGTTGATCACCGTGACTCGGCCGGACGAGCTACAATTGACGCCTTTCCATTTAGTACAGTAGTCGGCCGAGCTCGACCAGCCGCTCGGGGCTGGAGAGATGGCTGCGAGGAGCTTCGACATCACGGCGGCTTCATCGGCTGTGGCGGTGAGGATGAGACAGAGGAAGGTAAAAACAATTGGAGTAAAATGATGAAGTCCCATTCTAGATTCTACGATCCTTACTGTTAGAGAGACGAGAGGATGGGAAGAATAACTTTGTCGCTCAATCTGGTCAGGTGGTGGCTTTTACGACTTCAATTAGCAGCCACAACGTCCAAAAGCAAACACATTTGGCGCTCCTTTGATGGATGTTGACTGTTAAAAGGTCGTTATTTGGAAAATATCACCTGGGGCCTGGCTCAACAACCAGCTTTTTAATATAGACCTATTAGGAGGTCATTTAACCTTTTCTTTTTTCCAGAAAACTTATATATATATATATATATGGTTGTCAATCTAATAGCTATGGCTAGGTTTTTTTTTTAACCGTTGGATTACTATCTAATAGTGATCTAATGACTATAATGAAGTGTACGAAAAGACGTGCATCATTAATGTTCTTTCTCTCTCTTACTTTTTACAATAAAAAAATGTGCATGTTAAATTTTCATTGGCTAAATTGATACCTATGCATAGGTAAAAAAA
>JXTB01000008.1:2358130-2390380 GCA_002914805.1 Parasponia andersonii
TAAGAAATTGGTAGAGATTCTATTCTCTTTTGCCCCCTCCAAAACACCAGCCTAAACAGAATCAAATGGTTTGCACTCGAATATATGATGGACAAAAGTAAGAAAATGGCAGCCAATGGGCATATAAAGTTAAACAGAAAAAAGAGGTTTTCCACGTAGTAGGTACTTGCTTTCTCAACAATTTTTTTTTCGTTCTTTTTTTGGTTTTTCTCCCTTGTCCCGTTCTTAGTCGCGTCGTGCATTGACTTGGCTTGAAAACTACATGAAGTGTATCAAACGTCTTGAACGAGGGAGGTTCGTGATAATCTTCCAATGTTCCAAGAGGAAGAAAGGTAGAAAACTGAGCAACCTGCCTCCAAGT
The DNA here is from genome assembly GCA_002914805.1 of Parasponia andersonii. Classification (NCBI taxonomy): domain Eukaryota; kingdom Viridiplantae; phylum Streptophyta; class Magnoliopsida; order Rosales; family Cannabaceae; genus Trema; species Trema andersonii. Next base: position 2,358,492 of record JXTB01000008.1, read on the forward strand.
TTGAATAGTACTCTAGCAGCTTGTTTATCAGGTAGGACTGACTTAATAATTAGACTATTTAGTGCTAGATTGTATTTAGAATAACACAAGATTAGAGCATAAATATATAATAAAATTTTATTAACGTAGTTTTCATAATATTTTTTGATAAAATAAAAAATAAATATTTCTTAAATAAAAAATAATTAAATAAAAAATATTATTTTATGTAATTTTTAATAATTATTATGTGTTTAAATTTTTTTTAACGGGACGTGCATTTTCTTTTAAAAAAAGACCAAAGATAAAAGCTATTTTATCCAAAGAAACAAATTCACAAAAAAAGTCATGATCCTTGTTAGAACTAAATAAACCTAAATTCTAGATGAAACTATTTAATCTCAGAATAGAGACAGTATTTTGGAGACCAGATTCTTTTGTCCAATCTATAAAAAATCCAAAGTTGAGACCGAACAAACTAGTCAAATCTCTTCCCATAATTCTGGCCTAGAACTACAAGAACCTTAAACTATGGCCATACACATCGAAGAAGTCCTCAATGAAGCATTACCCTTGTTTGGGAAATAAAAACTTCCACTTGATACTATCATAGCGTGAGCACTATACACCCCAAAGTAAGTTGTTCCATAAGAAAACGAAAAACAAAAAAAGAAAATTATACTGAAAAATTTGCTGGAGAAAAGTTGTCATATAGTTTGCGGTCGAACCAATAATGGGAATTTTTTTTGGAGAAAAAAGTGGTAATTAAGAACAGCCAAATAATAGGTTCATTTTTCTTCCGTGCTTCGGTTGCTCGGAGAAAATGGATTGTTAGAAACTATACAGTCCTTAATTGAAGGAGATAGCGTCATATACGCATCCACACCCGCCACTGGGACAGGCCCCACTGCAATGAATTGTGATTAATCTAACCTGTCACGTGCGTTTGACGAAACCAGCCCCCCTCGGATTAATCTTATCTTTTCCGAGCGACTTAATTTTTATTTTATAAGTAGAATTTAACTAATGATCCTTATTTACTATAAATTTAAAAAAAATAATATTAATATTTTATCAAAATTTAAACTGTTAACCTCGTCAATTTATACACATCCTTAAATTTATACACGTCCTTTCAAATCTTGAACCAATAAATCCAGTCTCAGGTTTCCGGACTTAATTAACTACAAGTGCAGCAATTATATATACCACTTGAAAAACTTTTTATAAATAGCATTGTCTTTCATTAATAGATTATATCATGTCAATCAAATGCACTGAAACTTGTTTTGAGGCATCATGACAAAACAAAAAATTTAAAAATAATAAAAAACTAAAGAAAAGTACGTGAATATTGCGTGACAGATGACTTCACGGGGATATATGCAGTATGGATCAGATAAAAGGCTCGTAACTACATACCTGGGAGTGAGATGCGCTCATGCACACTAAACTTTTGTTCAAATCAACTCGGAAAGCACTAGTCTTCCGAATCCCATTTGAGCAACCATACCCATAAGTCAGCATGGCATTATTGGAAGCAACTTCAGAGGAACTGTCACCTACTGTGGTGCTGTCGCCAACTCTCTCAGGACAAACATCATCCACCAGATCGGCCCCAAACAATGCTAAGAATTCAGTACATTTCTCCGGTATCCATAGCGTATAAGTCTCTTGACATAATGTCTGTTTCATGGCACTCTAGCATGAACGCTGGGACGTGGCTGCAGCCTCGGATTTCATCACCTCAGCAAACAGGGTAGGAGCCAAGAGTCCTATTTCCGCGATTGAAGTTGCGACTTTAAGCTTCGAATTTCGCTGTCTTTCTATGAGAAACTTGATTTGAGATGATAACTCCACGGAAGCTAATACAATTATCAAGAGATCATCAGGATTTGCATTTAATTTTAGGATCGTATTAAAATGATACACAAGCAGCTTCTGTGGAAATTTGCAGAGCAACTGGAGATTCTGTTAAGATAAACATTGATGTTGGAAGAGGACGTGTTTAAAGTTAAAAGGCATAGGCTTCAAGAATTGGGGTGGGCTCGTAGAATTTTCCAAAAAGGAATAAGGCTGATAGAAGCGTTGCTTGACCCGGCTCTATTGAAAATCACTTTTGGACTATAGACTATGGTAGACCAGAATTTTGTGGTCCCTACATTTCAGCTTCATGGCATGTAAATCACTTGAACCTGTGTTTCTTTTCTTCTCTTTTCTTTTTTTTTTCCCAGGATAAGAAAATAATTTGTTTAGTTTGAACAATTTTTTATAATACAAGCGTCAAATCTGTGAGAAAAAAAAATATATAAATATAATTTGGATTGATAGAATGCAATATTTGAAAAATTCAAACCGAGACAAAAAGCAGAAATCCTCGATGTAACTTGGTCCTTTGCCATTACATGGGAGGGAAAGATGTGAAATGAAGACTTGTTTGAAGAAACTGTGGATAGCAAAGCANTAACTATGGGAAGGATTCCGCAAACCTTGTGTCCTAAATGGGTAAATAAACATATGGATGATTGAAAAGAGAAACACTTCCTTTATTTGGATTCCATTTACGGCTCATAACAGATTAGTAAACATCGCCTTAAATTAGTAAAGCAATGGTTACTGGTCAGTAAATTCATAATTCCGGAAATACTTGCGTTAGTTACTAACACGTATTTTATCGTATTATCTGAGCAAATTGTTGCAACTTGTGTGATTATCAACCGTCTGTTCTTATAAAAGAAAATCAAGCAGTGCTCTGAGTTAATTAAAACAAGTTCTTTAACTCGTGCACTTTCTATTTGCACTCAAATTCCCTCTATTAGCTTTCATAGTTGTGACTACAAAAATGTAATAGAAAATTCTGCTGGTGGTGAGCTCGAAGAAGAAGAAGACAAGAAAGACTTGGGTGGTACTTGCAAGGAATCAATACTCCCTTCCAACATTTCTATCACTTTACTCATTTCTGGTCGGCTTGAAGGGTCATTTTGAATGCACCACAAGCTCACAAGTACCATCTTCCTCACTTTCACTCTATCTTCATCATCAGTAACTCTCTTTAGGCTAACTTCTTCCTCTAACTCGAGTCGATTGTAAACCCAATGTGGAAAATATTTCTCGCTAGTGTTGTTAGCTTTGACATTGACATTCTTTCTCCCTCCCACTATTTCTAAAATCATCATTCCATAACTATAGACATCCGACTTATATGAAACCGGTCCAAAGTTTCTACTGAAAACTTCTGGAGCAATGTATCCGACGGTCCCTCTTGGACCCAACATTGATATAAGACTTTCTTGTCTGCTACAAATTTTAGCAAGGCCAAAATCTGAGATTTTGGGCACAAAGTTTGCATCAAGAAGAATATTGTGAGGCTTGATATCAAAATGGAAAATTCTAGTGTTGCATCCACGATGTAAATATTCTAGTCCCCTTGCAATGCCAAATGAGATCTGATAGTGTGTTTCCCAATCCAACCTAGGATCATTTTCTGTTGCATTTTCATCAAAAACAAACTTCTCAAGAGATCCATTGGGCATGAACTTGTAGATAAGAGCTCTTTTAGCACCCTCAAAACAGAATCACAACAAAGAGACAATGTTAACATGGGAAGTTCTGCTAATTGTTGCCACCTCATTGATAAATTCTTCTCCATTAGCTTTTGATTCATTTAAGAGCTTCACTGCAACAAGAAAGCCATCTAACAACTTTCCTTTGTAAACACTACCAAAGCTGCCTTCGCCTAATTTTTCTTTGAAAGAGTTGGCCATTTTCTTAACATCTATTGATGGAGGTTTTGTCAACAATAAATTTTAGAAAAAATTATGAGACGTGGCTTGTGTGAATAGGGTTATTAATCAAAGCAAATAAAGAGGCAAAAGTTTTATAGTGGTTCAGCCCCGAAAAAGATGAGCTTACGTCCACTGTTTTTCACTATTTTTTGGAGAATTACAAGAACTCAAAATTACAATGTATTATCTGAAAAGAAGAAAATACTCTTAAGAATTTTTTTGCTTCTCTAGATTCGGAAAAAATCATCTTCCATCCCGAAACCTTGAGCTCCTTTTATATAGATGAGGGTAACTCAATGTTTCTAATTGTGAAAATGGGTAACTATACAATTGGGTAATACAATTTGAGTAACAACATAATTGGGTAATCACTTAAATCGGGTAACTGGTCGAACTTGAAAGAGAGACTTTTGTTTCCCTTTCCTTGTAGGTTACCCGTTTGATGAAGTTTGGTCTAGTTTCCTTTTCTTTCGGGTCGCACATAACCTATTCAGAAGAGGTCGTACGCAACTCCTATGCGGTGGAGGTCGCACATAACATATGCAGTGGAGGTCGCACATAACCCATGCGGTGGAGGTCGTACATATTCTATGCGGTGGAGGTCGCACATATTCTTACACATGCGACCTGGCATAGGATTTTAGACCGCTCAATAATTGCTCCCTAGCTCCATTAGTTCTTTAGGACAAAATGGAGCTTCCTTTAAATGTAGGTGAGTGCGAACTTAAAAAATGCGATGTTACGACCTAGACTTGAGATCCTTGAAGAGTCGAAGAGTCGCCAGATCTCAAACCTCATCTTTCTCAAGAACACGCGCACCTTTTTCTGACAGACGAAAACACATGTCGCCTTTTCTAAGAAAATAGTAGAACTCAAGGAGACTCAAGAATATTGATGATGCTAACCGTCGTTTTTAAACCGAATCTTTTCAAATTTTGAAAGATACTGATTTAATTTCGAAAAAAATCAAATCTCGTGTAAACTTCGGCCTTTAGATCTGAAAATCAAAGATCTTGATCTACGGCTGTGATTTAGCGATGCTTGAGGTATAAATATCGGAAATCAATCTGTTTCTGCTTCTTTATTACAGACTCCATCTTTCTAAAAAATCTTGAAGTTTTTCAGAGAACCCTATAGCGTTGTTTCGTCCTTCAGCTCACACAATTCCGATACGTTCTCCAACAGAATTAAGACCGTATCTCAATCCCTCCGCTTCCAAAGAAAGATTAGTTTATTTCTTCTCTCCTATTGTTCTTCGTCTGTTCTTGAAAAAACTTAGTTTCAATTTCTAGGAATAGAAATACACCCCATATTCAAACGAACTAGAATAGGAATTTTTCTAGATCTCCCTTTTCTGGTTCATAGAATAGGCTCTTACTAGATAATGGTCAAGGAAAAACTCGTAAAAAGAGTTTCTAGGGTCTGATACCCTATTTACCTATTTTTTGATGAACTGCTCGAGCAACTTTTTTCGAATCCATAGACCAATCAGAAAAAATTCGATGAACTTGCCTGTTAGTGCAATCCTAGGGTGAACCCCCAAAATTTACTAACACAGGGAAAATCCTTGATGCTCACGTAGAACTAAATCCATCCGTATTTCTTTTCAGATGTCTAGTAGTGAGGATTTTAGGGAAGGGAATGCATTTTCTGGAGAATCTGACTCTAGTGTCAGCTCCATTAACCTCGAAGACTACCTCGAACTAGAGCCTGAGGCAGAGATAACAGGGGTCAGGCAGAATAGTCCTCACATAGGCGACCTCCCTCGGGACCAGTGGCCTCGACATATCAAGGATACCCCTGCTTTCTCATCAGGATATCAATACGTAGAGGGGAATTGGTCATGTACCAACATAAGGACGAGCTGCACATCGAACAAGCTCAGCAAAATCGTGTGTAGCTATAAGATTGCCATTCCTCTTCACCTGCCCATAGAATTCAACCGACCACACACACCACCACGTGAAATTACGTCTTTTTCTGAAGCAGTTCTTAAGTGCGGTGTCCATCTCCCACTTCATCCGTATATAAAATCAATTACTGACTATTACGGGGTCGTCCCTTTCCAATTGACCCCTAATACATATAGATACATGGTAGGTTTGTATATACTTTACCACAAGCTAGGTTTAGAGACCCCTTCTCCTGAAGAGTTCACTTGGTTTTACCAAGTGAAATCAAATCTGTCAGATCTTGGCTTCTTTTATGCAAGCAAATGGTCGAACCAGGCAATAAAAACGATCTATGGGGTTCGCAACAACATGGGAAAATGAAAAAATCCATTTTTCCACTTTGACTATACGGATAACGGCTTCTTTCAAAACCCCGGTAGGTAGTTTCCAATTTATCACCTTTTTTAATTTTGTTATTTTTATCCTGATCGTACTCGCATGTCATCGCAGACAACAGGGAACGGCCTGAACTTTCTAGGGAGCAGCTCGCAAGGGTGTACAAAATCAACGACTTTCCAATCGAGGAATTTGATTGGAAGGAACTTGGAACTTCCAGGATCCTGGTCGCTTGTGGTCTGCTTCCAAAGGGAGCCGCATTCCCTGATCCCCCTGTACGTTCGTCCAGACCTTCGAGCTCAAAGAAAAAGAAGCCAAGGAAAAAGACGAATACAGGTGCCTCGTCTTCCAGACTTAGGAAATGAAAAGTACCTGCCACCCCTTCAGCTTCGGAACCTTCCTCTCCAGAAACAGCGTCACCACCAGCTCCTCAACCAACTCCTCAACAAGAAGAAGGTAATCATATATACATTTTCTAATTATTAGTATTATATCACCTTGCTCACTGACGTATCTGTACAGAGATGGTCATCGGTAGCGGCCTACGAGCACCATCCTCCACTCTCGGGTCCATGGCAAAAACCAAGACATCCGAGAGTACTCCGCCATCGAAAAGGAAAGAGAATGTCAATAACTCTAAAAAATGAAAAGTTGCCTTCGAGGACATCCCGGCCAGCTCGCTTCCTCCACAGCCTCAGACATCGAGCCATTCTGAGCTACCCAAAGAAACTGCCACCTCTTCGGAACCGATCCTGGCAGATAAGGATGAGGAGCTCTTTGCGCTCCTCAATCAATTACCAGAGAAGGCTGGTATGAGCGCATCCTTCATTGATCGCTTCACATCCGAGGAAGGATGGGAACAGATGAAGCGAAGATCTGCCAAGGTCGCTTTTGGTTCTGCGATGAGGATGCTGGCCAATGTAAGTATTTTTTTTTCTCTCTCCTCACGTATACTGTTTCTTGGTACTAATGATTATATATTTTAGATCGCGGCTGCTGCTGTCCTGATGCACGACTCGGTCCTCGAATACTTGGAGAAGGCCGAAAAAGTTGAAGAGATAACTCAAGCATTCGAGAATTCGGAGAAAGCTCGGGAGGAGGAAAAAACAGCCTTTGACTTGGAAAGGTAGCAGCTGCTTAAAGACTTGGCCAAGGAGAAGCTCGAAAAGGAGAATCTCGAGGAGAAAGTCAAAGAGCTTGAGAACTGAGCATCCGGATCGCATGAGGGAGGCAACCACTGAGGCAGTTCACAAAGCTATCGAAGAGTTCAAAGCGACTGAAGTCAAAGAGCTTGAAGATAAAACTAGTGACATTACCTCGTCGACCATCATTTTTAACATCTTCTGCGAGTATCCGGACTTTGACTTCTCCATCCTTGGCGAGAATGTGGTCAAGCTCGTCCGAAGTTGGAGAGAGGATACTGCCAAAGCTGGAGATGGCAGCGCAAGCCCTTCCGCATAACACTTGTATTTGTTTTTTATTATTTTTAGAACAATACAGGCTTGGTCCCCCCTTTCCTTTGCTTTTGTTTGGGTGACAATTCTCTTAATAAATATTATCTTTTCCGTCAGATATCCCTGCAAAATAATAAAAACACAACAATAATTTTAACTAAGTAGTCAATCACTAAGTGACTGATCAGTATACTTTTAGCGATTTGAATCTAACTAACTTAAAACGAGTTTTAAGCATTAGGATAGGTTAGGTCGCTTAAGAAAACAGTCAATACGAGTGATGCAAACTCAACTGTATTTCAAAAGTTCCATGTCAAAATAGGATATAGCAATATATCATATCGAACAATGAATGTATGGCTTAGTTACTTTTTTGTTCGAGGAGGGAAATTACGTAATACGACATGCTGAAGCATGAAGCGAGGAGAAAATCCTAGGATTTTAAGGAGTTTCAGATACTTCGACGATCTAAAACCCCGTCTCCTCTAAATGGATGTTTGCATAGTCCCTTAGGAAACAAGTAGGAGATAATATTCTGATCCCACTGCCCCCCGAGTTTTATGGTGTCCGAAAACTGCCATAAAACTATAAAAAGATGAACGGAAACAAGTTGAAGTAATAGCCGAAGAAATATTATTGACGAATAACATCGAATGACGAAATAAAGAAAATACAGAAGGCCATTGAAGATAAACATGAAGATTTATTGATAATAACGACGAAGTTGTTCTGCATTCCAAGCATACTCGATCTTTTGTCCACCGATGCGAGCTAGGTTGTATGTCCCAGGTCGAATGATATTATCAATAACATAAGGCCCTTCCCAGAAAGGCCCAAATACACCAGCGCTATGTTCTTTATTATTAGGTAGAACTCTTCGAAGGACAAGATCTCCAACTTCAAAATGTCTACTTCTGACTTTGGAGTTATAATGTCGAGCAGTGCGTTGTTGGTATAATGCAATTCGAAGTTGAGATTGTTCACGTCGTTCTTCTAAAAGATCAAGTTCAATTCTCAGTAATACATCATTCTGATTTTGTTCATAAACAGATCGCCGTAGAGAGCCCGCACCAATTTCAATTGGGATCATCGCTTCATATCCATAAGCCAAAGAGAATGGACTCTCTCCAGTAGTGGTTCGTTGTGTGGTGCGATAAGCCCATAAAACTTCTAGAAGTACTTCTGGCTAAGCTCCTTTATGCTCCTTCAGCTTTGTCTTTATATTCTGTTTGAGTATTTTGTTTATCGCTTCGACCTGCCCATTGGCTTGCGGATGAACAACAGCAGAGAAACTCTTCTTGATGCCCAAGTTGTTGCAGAAGTCACGGAACTCATCACAGTCGAATTGTTTCCCATTATCAGAAATTATAGTATGCGGTATACCATAACGATAGATTATAGATTTGTAAACAAAATCTATCATCTTCTTTGCGGAAATGGTGCTCAAGGCCTCAGCTTCCATCCATTTTGTAAAATAATCGACTGCGACCACCGCATACTTCAAACCTCCTCGTGCCAATGGAAGCATCCCGATAATATCAATTCCCCAAACAACAAATGGCCATGGACTAGTCATTGAAGTTAAAGGAACATGTGGTTTTCTAGGAATAGTCGCAAATCGTTGACATTTATCACATTTCCTAGCAAATTCCAATGTATCCTTCTTCATAGTTGGCCAAAAATACCCTTGTCGAAGAATCTTATTTGCAAGTGCTTGCCCCCCAGAATGATTTCCACATATTACTTCATGAATTTCCCTCATAATATAGCGTGCTTTTTCATCATTGACGCACAATAATAATGGCGAGCTAAAACTCCTTCGATAAAGCTTCTCATCCTAGATGATATAGCGGGCTGCTTTCATGCGGAGTCGCCTTGCATCGTCTTTGTTCTCAGGAAGATCGCCATTTTGTATATATCGCATTATGGGATCCATCCACGATGGTTTTTCGTCAACTGGCATAACTACTTGGGGTTCGACCTCGATGCTTGGAGATATAAGAAATTCAACAGGAACTACTTTCAACAACTCTGCATCTTTCGTCGAAGTGAGCTTAGCAAGTGCATCCGCCCAGGTATTTTCAATGCGAGGAAGAAGCTGAATGTTATAAGTGGCGAATGTTAAGAACAATTGCTGCACCTTCTGCAAATAAGCCATCATTCTCTCTCCTCTCGCTTGATAATCGCCCTTAACCTGACAAACGACCAGTTGGGAGTCACTATACACTTCAATTATCTCGACCTTCATTTCCTGTGCGAGCTTTAGCCCAGCTATCAGTGTTTCATACTCAGTCTCATTATTCGACGCTGGGAATTTGAAGCGAAGTGCACAATGAATGTTGTGCCCTTTAGGACTGATTAAAACTAGGCCCGCACCTGCTCCATTTTCATTCGACGACCCATCAACATAAAGTTTCCACAACCTTGATGTATCTGAAGCGGGATTTTCGAGTACTCCCATGGGAAGATCGACATCGTATGTAAATTCTACAATAAAATCTGCGAGGGTCTGACCCTTTATGGTAGTGCGAGGTTGAAAATTGATGTCAAATTGACTCAATTCAATAGCCCACTTAAGCAACTGTCCTGATGCCTCTGGTTTCTGTAGGACCTGTTTCAACGGAAAATTCGTGAAAACCCTGATGGAGTGGGCATAGAAGTAAGGTCGAAGCTTTCTTGATACAATGACGAGCGCTAGCGCCAATTTTTCCATCTCAGGATATCTGGTTTCAGCATCAAGTAATCTTTTACTTACATAATAGACAGGTCGCTGAATATTTCCCTCCTCGCGAATTAATACAGCACTCGTCGCATACTTAGAAACAGCGAGATATAAGCATAATTCTTCTCCCGGATTTGGCTTCGACAAGAGTAGAGGAGAACCCAAGTGCTTTTTCAACTCTTGGAACACCTGCTCGNAGGAAGAAGCTGAATGTTATAAGTGGCGAATGTTAAGAACAATTGCTGCACCTTCTGCAAATAAGCCATCATTCTCTCTCCTCTCGCTTGATAATCGCCCTTAACCTGACAAACGACCAGTTGGGAGTCACTATACACTTCAATTATCTCGACCTTCATTTCCTGTGCGAGCTTTAGCCCAGCTATCAGTGTTTCATACTCAGTCTCATTATTCGACGCTGGGAATTTGAAGCGAAGTGCACAATGAATGTTGTGCCCTTTAGGACTGATTAAAACTAGGCCCGCACCTGCTCCATTTTCATTCGACGACCCATCAACATAAAGTTTCCACAACCTTGATGTATCTGAAGCGGGATTTTCGAGTACTCCCATGGGAAGATCGACATCGTATGTAAATTCTACAATAAAATCTGCGAGGGTCTGACCCTTTATGGTAGTGCGAGGTTGAAAATTGATGTCAAATTGACTCAATTCAATAGCCCACTTAAGCAACTGTCCTGATGCCTCTGGTTTCTGTAGGACCTGTTTCAACGGAAAATTCGTGAAAACCCTGATGGAGTGGGCATAGAAGTAAGGTCGAAGCTTTCTTGATACAATGACGAGCGCTAGCGCCAATTTTTCCATCTCAGGATATCTGGTTTCAGCATCAAGTAATCTTTTACTTACATAATAGACAGGTCGCTGAATATTTCCCTCCTCGCGAATTAATACAGCACTCGTCGCATACTTAGAAACAGCGAGATATAAGCATAATTCTTCTCCCGGATTTGGCTTCGACAAGAGTAGAGGAGAACCCAAGTGCTTTTTCAACTCTTGGAACACCTGCTCGTATTTTTCCGTCCACTCGAACCTCTTTGATCCTTTTAATACTTCAAAGAAAGGTTGGCATTTATCAGTTGATCTGGATACAAACTGACTCAGTGTAGCTACTCTTCCTGCTAGGCTTTGCACATCCTTGGGTTTACGAGGAGATTGCATATCAATCAACGCTTGTATCTTCTGAGGATTTACTTTGATTCCTCGCTGATTGACCATAAAACCCAGAAATTTTCCAGATCCTATCCCGAACGCACACTTCTGGGGATTCAGCTTCATTTGATATTTCTGGAGAATTTTGAACATCTCATCAAGGTGCTTGATGTGATCTTCGGCCTTTTCCGACTTCACCAGCATGTCGTAGACGTATACCTCCATTATCTTGCCAATTTGTTTTGCAAACATCATATTGACAAGACGCCGATAGGTCGCTCCTGCGTTGATAAGTCCGACGGGCATCTTTTTATAACAGTATTATCCTCAATCAGTAATGAACGAGGTATATTCCTCATCTAGCTCGTACATGGGGATTTGATTATATCCAGAATACGCGTCCATGAAACTTAAAAGTTCATGCCCCAATGTCGCATCTACAAGCTGGTCAATCCTCAGAAGAGGGAAGCTGTCCTTCAAGCATGCTTTGTTGAGATCGATGAAATCGATACACGTTCTCCACTTCCTATTGGGTTTCTTCACCAAAACTGGGTTTGCAAGCTAGTTTGGATAAAAAGACTCTCTTATGAACCCAATTTCGAGCAGTTTCTCCACCTCTTCTTTTAACGCGACGTAGCGCTCTGGATTCATAGCTCTTCTTTTCTGCCGTATAGGCTTCTTTGTCGGATCTATGTTAAGACGGTGGCATATGATCCTCGAATCAATCCCTACCATGCCTGAATGTCGCCATGCGAAGACATCCAAGTAAGATTTCAGAAAATGGCCAATGAAGCTCGCACAGGTCCTTAAAACTCCGTTCCAATCTTTAAAGTCTTGGAAGACATGTCGAATGATAAGTCCTCCAGATCTTCAATGGGTCCAGTTTTGACCTCTTCGTCTATCTCTCGAGGATCGAAGTCTTCGTTGGTCGTTTCGATTGACGCTTTCACTGACGGTTCGACTGATGCTTTATCTGATGACCCGACTGACGCTTTGTCTGACGACCCGACTGGAGCTTCGACAGACGCTTTGCCCGCTACTTCGACTGACACTTCCTCCAGCAGGTGGACCATCATTGTGCGGAATGTCGCATCCTTTGCTGCGAGTTTCAGCGAGTTGTTATAACAAGTCCTCGCATCATATTGGTTTCCTCGCACCTCGCCTACCCCGTGTTGGGTTGGGAACTTCATAGTGAGATGGTAGATCGAAGTGACGGCTCGAAGTTCCCTCAGTATCGGTCTTCCCAGCACCGCATTGAAAGCAAAGGGGCAATCTACCACCAAAAACTGGGTCATTATCGTTGAAACCCTAGGATAGGTTCCAACGCTGACCATCAATTCAATTATGCCCATAGGCATTAGGCTGTCACTAGTGAAACCATAGAGTGGAGTGACGGTAGGCTTCAAGTCGCTCTCATTCAACCCCATCTTCTTAAAAGCGTCGAAGTACAGGATGTCCACAGCACTCCCATTATCAACCAATACTCGCCACAACTGTGTGCTTCCACAGTTAATTTTTATAACCAACGCGTCATTATGCGGATAATGGACTTCCTTTGCGTCCTGTTCTGTGAAGGTAATATCCATGTCTGGTACTCATTGAAGCTTGCGTGGTCGCTGCTCAAGATGTACGACGTTAGTTAATAGCTATTGTCGAGCTTCTCGTGCATACCTGTCTTGAGCCCTTTTCGAATCTCCGCCAACATACGGTCCTCCGAAGATAGTTCGGACTTCGCGTTGAATTTCTGGAGGTCGCTATTGGTCTTCATCTCGCCTTTCGTCGTTCTGCCGCAGTCGCCCCTCTTTAATCAGCCTTTCAATTTCATCCTTCAGGGCAAAGCAATTATTGGTATCATACCCAACATCATTGTGATACCGGCAGAACTTGTTGGGGTTGTACTTTGTCCTGTCCCGCTTCATCGGTTCTGGTTGACGGTATCGCTCCTTCTGGTTTGTGACTGCATAGATATGATCTATGGGCACGTTTAATTCAGTGTGATTGTTGAACCGCATGGGAGTTCTTGAAATCTCCTACCTTTTGGGTCTAGGCTGATTCTCCTTCGGCTGTTCATTATTCCTTTTGTTTTTCTTATTACCGTTATTGTTGGTAATGACCGCGTCTTTAGTCGCATCTTTCCTTCCTTCTTTCTTAGTCTTTTGAAGATTCTTGCGTGAAGATTCTAACCTCAGATGCTGACCAACCCTTCGGTAGAAGTCTTCAAGAGTTCTATATTCTTGCTCAAGTAATTCCTCCCAGAGTTTAGTTTCTGGTCGCACCCCGGCCATCATGAGAGTTAGAACTCCTCCCTCAGGTGGGTTGTTGACCTTTGCTAACTCTGAGGTGAATCGATTGAGATAAGATCGTAGAGTCTCCTCTGGACCTTGTGACAAGCTAACAAGTAAAACAGTAAAATTCTTTGCAGCTTGAAACTGTCTCAAGAACGCCGTCTGAAGTTGTTGCCAGGACAAGATCGAGCCGGATTTGAGTCCTCGGAACCACTTCTTTGTTGCTCCCAAGAGAGTTACAGTGAAACATCTGCAACACGCATGATCATTGACACGATGGAGTTCCATTAAGTCACTGAAGTGATCCATATGGTCCTGTGGTTCAGTTTTTCCATCAAAAGTGTTAATGGTGGGAAGTTTGAATCTAGTAGGTAGGGCTGCAGCTCGAACTTCCTCACTGAATGGCGATTGACGATACCCATCAGCGAGCTCATCATCCTAACCAGCAAGTGCGTCTAATGTGATCCTTAAATTGTGAACATCGACGTTCAGAGGGAAAGCATTATCCCTCGTAGGCGACAAGGGTGGCCTTTGATCTTTATCCTAATGCATAACGGGCTGGTCAGGTAGAGTCTTCTGCGATCTGTGAGAGGAATCAAACAAAATAGTGCGACGAGACCGGCTTTGGTCGTTATGATGTGATACAGATCGATCATAGCTACGTCGTCGCTCTAAATACTGTCTTAGGTCTGCAGGATCTTATCTCGATTCTCTGCTGATTCTTTCAAAGACGCTTCTCGATGGTCGTATTCGTTCGCTGCTTAAGTGATCTTGACTACCAGTGGATTTGCGAGAAGGTTGTCCACGATCACGGTTAGTACTTGAACTCTCCGTACCAGATTCTGGAGGCAAGTTTGCGACTTTGCCTTTTCCTTTGGAGATGCAATCTTCATGACGCTCTTGTTGGGTTCTTAGCTGGTCGCGTCTTCTTATCTCTAGGATCTGTATTTCCTTCTCAGGTAGCTGAGCAGGACGTTCTTTGGGACGTTCTGCTGTGGTGGGGTCACCATCTGCCCTTCAGTAAGTCATCGTAGGGTGTCATTGATCTGGTTAGTGACTTGCTGAAGGTTCACCAGTGTCTCCTCTATGCGATCCTGTCTCTGGAAAAGGTTTTCTGTTACGGTTATTTGGGGTTGGTTTTGGCTAGTTCCAGTGACTCTGGTAGTGTTTCTAGTGTTTGCCATTATTAAAAAAGTGAAATTTGACACTGTTTTGCCGGAATAGCCCTCCTTCTAGCGCCAATTATTGATGGAGATTTTGTCAACAATAAATTTTAGAAAAAATTATGAGATGTGACTTATGTGAATAGGGTTATTAATCAAAGTAAATAAAAAGGCAAAGATTTTATAGTGGTTCAGCCCCGAAAAATATGAGCTTACGTCCACTGTTTTTCATTATTTTCTGGAGAATTATAAGAACTCAAAATTACGATGTGTTGTCTGAAAAGAAGAAAATACTCTTAAGAATTCTTTTGCTTCTCTAGATTCGGAAAAAATCATCTTCCATCCCGAAACCTTGAGCTCCCTTTATATAGATGAGGGTAACTCAATATACCTAATTGTGAAAATGGGTAACTATACAATCGGGTAATACAATTTGAGTAACAACATAATTGAGTAATCACTTAAATCGGGTAACTGGTCGAACTTGAAAGAGAGACTTTTGTTTCCCTTTCCTTGTAGGTTACCCGTTTGACAAAGCAAAGACTAGTTTCCTTTTCTTTCGGGTCGCACGTAACCTATTCGGAAAAGGTCGTACGCAACTCCTATGCGGTGGAGGTCGCACATAACATATGCGGTGGAGGTCGCACATAACCCATGCGGTGAAGGTCGCACATATTCTATGCGGTGGAGGTCACACATATTCTTACATATGCGACCTGGCATAGGATTTTAAACTGCTCAACAACATCCAAATAACTGTATCTTCTAACTTGAAGGGACCTGGCATAGGATTTTAAACTGCTCAACAACATCCAAATAACTGTATCTTCTAACTTGAAGGGGTCCACAGTTCCTCAGAAATGCCTCAATGCTTCCATGAACAGGAGTCTACTTCCTCCGATAGAATGTTAAAATATTCGAAGCAAACTTCCTCAGGTAGAACAGCAAAATCACGAGTACCCCGATTGCAGCAGCTGTTGCAGCTGNACACTGTTTTGCCGGAATAGCCCTCCTTCTAGCGCCAATTATTGATGGAGATTTTGTCAACAATAAATTTTAGAAAAAATTATGAGATGTGGCTTATATGAATAGGATTATTAATCAAAGCAAATAAAGAGGCAAAGATTTTATAGTGATTCAGCCCCAAAAAAGATGAGCTTACGTCCACTGTTTTTCATTATTTTCTGGAGAATTACAAGAATTCAAAATTACAATGTGTTGTCTGAAAAGAAGAAAATACTCTTAAGAATTCTTTTGCTTTTCTAGATTCGGAAAAAATCATCTTCCATCCCGAAATCTTGAGCTCCCTTTATATCCTAATTGTGAAAATGGGTAACTATACAATCGGGTAATACAATTTGAGTAACAACATAATTGGGTAATCACTTAAATCAGATAACTGGTCGAACTTGAAAGAGAGACTTTTGTTTCCCTTTCCTTGTAGGTTACCCGTTTGCAAAGTAAAGACTAGTTTCCTTTTCTTTCGGATCGCATGTAACCTATTCGGAAAAGGTCGTACGCAACTCCTATGAGGTGGAGGTCGCACATAACATATGCGGTGAAGGTCACACATAACCCATGCGGTAGAGGTCGCACATATTCTATGCAGTGGAGGTCACACATATTCTTACACATGCGACCTGGTATAGGATTTTAGACCGCTCAACAACATCCAAATAACTGTATCTTCTAACTTGAAGGGGTCCACAGTTCCTCAGAAATGCCTCAATGCTTCCATGAACAGGAGTCTGCTTCCTCCGATAGAATGTTAAAATATTCGAAGCAAACTTCCTCAGGTAGAACAGCAAAATCACGAGTACCCCGATTGCAGCAGCTGTTGCAGCTGCAATAAAATGAAGGAAATGACGAACTTACACTTCAAATTATACCAAAGAAAACTAGAGAAGCTGTACTCTTTCTTTGAATGAATTTTTTTTAGTTTTGATTAACCATGTCATTGTCTAAGAGAACTACACTCATTTTGACAATGCGTTACTCGGTTGGTTGTGTTCTATTACTCTACAATGTCTAGTGTAATTTGTTTCCAAGTAAATTGTCCAAAGAACTGTATGGAAGAGAAAAATTACCGAGACAGAAATTACAAAAGGAAGGGGTTTAACACTAGTTTTACCTATTGCTGCTCTAAGCCTGGACTTTCCTCCTCCTCCTGCAGGATAACCTTCGCATAAGAGAAAAATTCATAAGAAACCGTTTAATTTGTTTTTCAGAAGTATAGAACAAGGAGAAGAGAGGCTACTTTAGAGCTACGTAGATGATAAGCTGAAGAAATAAATGAAATTTGGGTGGAGTCTACAAAGCTAATTCTACAATAATTTTATTTTACTGCAATTCTCCTCTGTAAACAACTCCAAAACCTCCTCTCCAGGGAAATTATCATCATTCTTCACTGAAATTGCTTGTCTCAAGTCTAAGTACTTAAACTGAGTTGGTAACCTTTCCCACCATCGAAACATGCCTATCAGTACCATCTCACTACTATCAACAATATTCGCTAACCATTTTCAGGATTTGAAAGACAGACAAGAAAATGTAAGCAATAAGTATGCAAAGAACCATACCAGCAGAAACCCGATTACCATTCGAGGAAGTCTCACCACTTCCGGAGCTCGGAGTATTCCCCAGAAGGAGATTACCACTCGTGGCTAAGCTGACAGACGATTGAAACTTTGGAATCTCTCTAGTAAGATTGTTATAGGAAACATTAAGAAGCCTTAGCTGAGGCAAGTGCGTTAAGCTATCCGGTATCGGACCAGTCAAAGTATTGTCATTCAGCCTCAAATGCTGCAGCCCCGTCAGATTGGCAAAAGAAGGGGAGATCCTCCCATTGAAATGCTGCTAGTGAAAATTCACTTTCGTAACGTTTCCTTGCAAGTCGCAACCGACGAATCTCCAGCCTTTGCACGCATCGTTTCCTAGCCAAGAACTAGCTAAGATCAAAGGATACCCCAAATCTCCCGCGACCTCGAGCAACGTTGCCACTTGCAGATCACAAGGTCCTTCGGTGTCCCTACAGAAACTATTAGTACCGTTAAGATCGACATCGGTGACCGACGACGGGAACGAAGGTCGAGGACCCTGCAGCCTATTGTTCGTCAAGGAAACGTTTCGTAAGCTCGAAATCGACATCAAACTGCTCGGAACGACACCGGTGAAGACGTTATCCCGGAGTTGAAGATCGAAAAGGGTATCCAATTTCGACAGGTCTGGAATTGAACCGTTGAACCAATTCCCAGAGAGCCACACTTGATGCAATTGTGTCATGTTCGACAACACGTTGATTGGACCGGATAACTGCCATTTCTGATTGTTGAGCTGGAGGCTCCGAATCCCAGTTCCAGCAAAACTCGGAGGCAAAGAACCAGTAAGATAATTGTGAGACAGCATTAAGTCCTGCAAGTTCGGTAAGAAATCGAAGATATCTGGTATGGAACCAACTACATTACTACTCCCCAAATTTAAGGTAACCAAGCTTGAAGATTCACTGAGCTCGTTGGGGAAATACCAGGGGACAAGACTGGAATTCTGGCTCATACTTGGAAACAACCACAAGGTACGGAGGTGAAATTGTTACCGTCAGGCAGATTTCGTGGAGGGAAGAAATGTTGGCGAATGAAGGCGACGGCCCGGAAAAGGAGTTGCCTTGGAGATTGAGGGTGGCGAGTTTAGAGAGAGAGCCGAGATGGGAAGGGAGAGTTCCTGCCAGAGACTTAATTGGCCAAATTGATGGCGGTGACTAGGCCAGAGGAGCTACAATTGACGCCTTTTCATCCCGAACAATATTCGGTTGAGCCGGAGAAATGGAGGCGAGTAGCTTCGACATCACGGCGGCATCTTCCTTGGCGGCGGTGAAGATGATGATGATGATGACGACGACGATGACGATGGAACAGAGGAGGGAAAAAGGTGTTTAAGGAAATTGAGAAATTCTGGTTTTCAGAGGATGCACCATTGTCATTGTTAATAATGTGAGTGAGTGAGTCTGGTCCGGTGGTAGCTTACCGGCTTTAGCAGCAGTGCTAACTGCTATGTCCAAATTCGCGCGCTTTTACTCTTTCTTTACTTTCATACTTTCAGTTTCGCCCTCGCATTGCGGCAAGACTTGACTTATCATGGTATTATATCAATTTTTTTTTTTTTTTGAATAAAGTATTATACCCCACATTAATGGTGTGACCCTGGGTATGTGATTGGAATTATTGCCAATTCCTATCCACCACGACATTCGTAATAACTAAATAATTGGAATGACCTTTACCTTTGCCAGCTTTAAGAAAAAACAAATAAAAACATTAAGAATGTTTCTGTTAAAAAAAAAAAAAAAAAAAAAACTTACGAAAAATGCTAAATAAATTTTCTTTAGCACTCTTCAATTGTGATTTAAAAATATGGATTCCACGTCCAATTTCACATTTTTATTTTAATAACATAAGAAATTTTACACTAATGTAAAAATAACAATAATGCTAGAGACACATATATTTTGTACTAAATTATATTATATTATTTTCAAGCACCCAAATTATACAATTTAATATAAATCATGTGGTTCTATTTTAATATAACATGTGGTTAAAAATAATGAACATAATTCAGTGTGCATAGCAATGCTATATATCCCAAGTCCCAATCAAAATTTTAGCATAAACCCTATGAATTTTTGCAAATGTCACTGTGATTATAGCTTGCCATGGTCAACTAGATGAACAGATATTGTCAGCTCCACGAAATGGGAAAGCTACAACGCTACATATGCTCATGCCCACTAAGGTTGAATAGCAATTAATATCTCTACTAGATTGGATAACCAATATAATTGTCGGAATACAAGCTTGAGAGTACTCAGTTTAATCAGTCAATATATGGAAATTGATTAAAATCAAGCTTAGCTTTCCATAGAGGGAAATGTACCTACGTTCTTCAGCCAGTTGAGAAGGATAAAGAAGAGACCGAAACATAACAAGTAAATTAGGAAAACAATGTTTTCCAACGAATGATTAAATTACATAAACCACCTTGAATTTTCACCGTTTTGCCAAACCAAAAAAATTACAATCCGTTTATTCCAATTAGATTTTGTTTCAAATTTAACTCAGTCAACTCAACTTACAAAATTAGTGTGTGAAAATACAAAATTTATCCTCCACTGACATTGAAAAACTCAGCCAAATAAATATGAATCTGAAAAATTGACCACGACTACTTATTACTAATCTAAGTAGCCAAATATGATACAAATAGCTATTCAGTCACTAATCTTGACCATTTACTTTGAACAGGGGGTAATTTGAAACCAAATCAAATTTGAAGGTTTGAATTGTAATTTCTCAAGACATAATTTATTTAGTAAAATGGTGAAAAGCCAAGGGCGGTTATGTAATTTTGTCCAAAGCATACACTGACTTGGTGAATAAAAGGAGCTCAAGCCAACTTATGTTCAAAGTTCCTCAATGAAGCATGTCCTCAAGTAAAGTAAGTCAAAAAATTGGCTGTAAAGAATATGTTGCCATAAGTACGTGCTTGGACTTTCTTAGGGCATTGTACTAGAGTAGAAAATGGAAAAGAAAAACAGCCAAGATATGATTAGATTCTTCTCACTATTCAAATGTCTTTATAGTGCCTTGGTTAAAGTATACGTTCAATCTGTCTCATCATTTTTCGAGCGCAGTACTAAAGGAATTACATGACTAAGTGTATTAATTCTTCTAGCACTCACAAGACTTTTCTCTTTTAATTATTATGTAAGACATTGGCCAAGAATGAGTTCCAACTTCCCATGATTATTATCATCATATTGACCAACAATGAGTTCCCACTTCCCCTAATTATGATTATAGCGATCCATAAAAAAGATTCATGGCACTCACAACTAAGCTTCCTTAGCATAAACATGATTTGTTTTATTTCAGAACATTAATTCTTTAGAAATTCTTTGTGCTGTCAAGAATCAAGATAGCAGATTTTGATAATATTCCGTAGAATCGAAACGTTAATTTTACCACCGGATGTCTGAGTTTCACGAACCCAATATTTTGGTTCTCCTAAAAAAATGACCTTCATAAAAAGGTTCACCGTGTTGTACTTCTGAACTCACGAGTTATGGTACTTGAATCCCGTGAGAACAGTGATTTACAAAACTCATCACTGACATTATTGAAGCATATTCAAGGGACTGTCACCAATTGTTGTATAGATAACTTAAGCACATAGTACCAAATTTACACTTAGAGCAGTGCAACCAAGCCAGAATTAAAGGCAGGCAGAAACATTATAAACTATGACAAATGAAAGGCACTCACAAATGACAATAAACCAATTGAAAAAGTAACAAGCAAGTTCCATTCCACATTGGAACGCCTGTTGGATTTAAATTGACTAATAATAATTTCATTCATATTTGTTATCCTAAATATTTTTTTGATTTAAAAGATAATAACAAGTGCTAGCGTTAAACGCGTCTATTATCTTAAATATTCATTAATACCACATCATAAATTATAATAAGTATTGCTGAATTCTACTGAAGAGATGGGTTAGAAAAATAATTTAAGGATGTCCTGTTTTTCTCTTTCTATGAGTATCCAAAATAGTTGATGTTTTCGACGTAAATGGCTTATAAGCAGTTTATAGTGTTTCCAACATTCTAGAACTCTATCCAGAACTTAAAATAATGCTTCAAAACAACTCCTTGTTTCAAGATATTATGGACACAAATAACATTAAATCCACTTTAATCTAATCAGAGTATTGTCTATAGTTTCAATTGTTGTTTAAAATTATGGGAAGAAAATGATGCTTTTCAATCACTCAAAGCTCGACTGAGCTGCTTTATACGTATGATACTACAAGAATTGGTTGGCCATTTCAGAAAGGGTTGGGGAAGAAGAAAACATTAACTGAAGAAAATGCAGAACAATCTTTGTTTTGTAGCATATTAATCACAACACATGGGGATACAATACATGATAATTAAGTGAGAAATCTAGTGGACCTGTTCAATTCTCGTCACTTTCTTTAATCCTCTGCACAAAGCAGGCTACATGTCTCCCATCCAATTGAGTCCAAGTTCCCAAAAGTTGCACCTTATTTCATCGTTTTCGAAGTAAGCTATGACCTTGTTCTACCAAAATTAGAGAAAAGACCATACATTAAATCGTGTCTATAAAAAGAAAATAAAGGTATATGTGCTGAAACACCCCCACCATATACTTCGACTCTTCTGAAATCGTTACTAGTTTTTGTTTTGTTCCATATCCAGCATGTCAAATTTCTCTTTTGCCAACTTACGATTTACCCTGTTATGCAATCGTTCTATCTTTCAGCCACGTTCCACAAGTACTTCCATAACCCAAAGTCTCAAGAAAAACAAAAACAAATTTGTACAGGTCTACTGACTGAAAGTGCATAGCTAAAGCTTTTTATCTACAAAAAGCTTACAGGAATGTTTAGACAAGAAGACAGCAACTAAAATAATAAAATAAGAATCCATCTGTGTGGATTACTTTTTGGAGGTAACCTGATCTAGCTTGTAAACCTAACAAAAAATAATTTGAAAAATTATAATTAAGTAACAAAGGAGCAAGGACTTGAATCTAATTGGACTTTAAATTTCATCTTCTGCCATTATTTATGCACAAGCAGATTTGAGTTGATTGGCTTCTCCACGAACTGAGACAAGGGGATTCCT
The DNA here is from genome assembly GCA_002914805.1 of Parasponia andersonii. NCBI lineage: Eukaryota > Viridiplantae > Streptophyta > Magnoliopsida > Rosales > Cannabaceae > Trema > Trema andersonii. The sequence continues at coordinate 2,381,039 of JXTB01000008.1, forward strand.
TGAACCAAATCTTTCTCAATTGCTAACCACTCCCTTTTACATTATTTTGTTCATTACATATACATTTGGTGCAAAATGTTTGGTAAGATTTAAACAATGCCTGGCCTACGAAAATGGATTGAGAACCACAAAAAAAAAAAAAAAAGAAAGAAATTACGGGTTAAATAAAGAATGGTGGGGTAAACAATAACGGATCTATGCTACTTTAACTCCACTAGGGCGTTTTCCTTCCATGGCATCCTTCTTATTACGACAATCGGCACAGAGAAAAGGCCCTTGCCAGGGCTTTGCACTGGTTGAGAAGATGGAACCAGCATGAACTGAGATGCCCTCACTTGGTGCTAGGTCTACCTGACATACAGCACACATGAATAGTCCCGATGTCGATTGCCCCATCGATTCCTCAGTCCCTAGTCTGCAAGACGAAGATAATTTTTAAATTGTAATGTATATGAAAGAGAAGTTTTGATGGAAAACGAAATGAAATCAGAAAGCAGCAGAGCAGCATCCATGATGGTTGAACTTCTGTTGCTGACAGTTAAATGGAATGTGAATGCGACATTTCAACCTCAAATTGACATTTGAACAATTACGTCATTGTTTGGTGGTCTTATAACAGGTGAAGTACTTGTTCATTTGTAAAATCAGCTCCATGATTAACAAGGTAGCTGATTCACAATAGACGTAACAATTGAAAAGAAAATTACAGGTATATAATTTCAAATATTACTTTCTAAGTAAGCAATAGACGAACTAACCTTTCTGCCAGCATTGCCGAGCCTTCCTCGAAAAGTTCCTCCACAATTCCAACAGCCGATAGCTTCTTCGATAGTTTATTAGCAGAGTCACAGGATTTCTTCCTAAACAACAGAGCTCTAAGCTTGTTCTGCTTTTTTGGAGGAGTCGAAGGCTGTACTGTATTGTCTGGAGGAATTATGTCAACAACTATGCAGGTCGTATCATCCTTTAGGCCCCTTGTCCTTAAAGCTTCCTGAAGGATGTTCCATCAAAAGCAATTAGAAAGAGCATGCCATCAAAGACGACTTACTAGGAGAAATAGCATATCAGAACAATTGAAATCACCTTTACAACTTGCCTAGCAGCAAGTTCAGCTGGCAACCCACGACAAGACTTTGCAGCCATGTCTGACGATAGGGCATCCCAGATGCCATCAGAGGCAATTACAAGCCTACCACCAGCACGAGATAACTATAATAGGAAAAGAAAATATTTTAGAGTTTATCTTAGACTCGTACAGCTCCATCACATATAATTCCAAATTAAAAATGAAAAGTAGCATCACTTCAGACAAATGACCCTAATATAATGAAGACTTAAGTTGCAAAAGAAAAATACCTTTACTTGTTTGACATATGGAATTGGAACAATAAACTCTCCAACATCCATGTCCCCAATTGACCTAGAAAGGCATAAACCCCCAGGCCAACAGCGAAGTGGACCAATCTGCAAATTTAATGAACACACCAATGAAATCTATATCCACCAATGATAAAACAAACATCTATATTTCACCTGGACAACAAAATAGTAAGATTTAAAAGCACCTCACCTCTGCTCCACCAACAATGCTAAGCCTCCCAACTTCGCCACCACTTGCAGTAACGCGTTCTCTCCTACAAAATACAAGACAACCAATTAGAACAGTATTTTAAGAAGTCAAGTAAAAAGGGCTACACTATAGGCGCGTACTCTTCCACATTCTCTTCAAGTCTATGATCAACAGTTAATGTGGAAACAGCGCCTCCCTGAGTATCTAAAATACAACGGGAGTCCCCAACAGAAGCCACTGTCACAGTCCATCCATCAACAATTACAAAAGTTGCTGTAGTTCCAGAGGTTTCTCCTGAAGATAATAACAAGCAAGAAGAATTAGTTACTAGAGCTCACAATAAAACTGGATAAACTAAAAAAAGAAACAGGAAATAAAAGCTTAGAGAAAGGACAACTCCATGCCTCTGCTCTGGAATTCTTTGTCTGTCTTCACAAACCCAGCAACCAACGCCCGAGGTAAAGCTTGTAACCACTCCTCCCGCCCAAGGCCACGGGGAATAGCACCCAGCACATGATTCAACAAGTTCTCCCTGGTATATATTGCCGCTGCATTTCCATTGTGCCCATCAAATATCTGAAGGTTACTCAGACATCAGTACCAGATAAGAAAAATCCTCAAATGACTAACTAACTAAAGGAAAAAATTTCAATACACAGCTTGAAGTTACAAACTAGAAAAACAATGTTACAACAAACAAAGTATTGAGCCATAAAGAATTTGTGCATAAACGATAGCAAATTTCAAGATATTCGAGTCTTGTTTCTAAATATATTGTAATAAACACAGATCAAAATGCAAACTCCAGTCTTAATATCAGAACAAAAGTACCAGTATCACACATGCAAAACCCAACCCGATCAATCAGAGGTTCAGAATAAAAGAAACATAGATGAGCTCCCTAAATCCAGCCTTAAAGGCATAAATATCAAACTAGTAGAAAATGTGCGAGGAATGCATACATATATGAACAGAGAGAGAGAAGTTACCGCAAATGCAGAGAAAGTTGAGGAAGGATTTCCAGGGACTCGTTGGCAATCGGTCTTAATGAGGAAATAGTCTTCTCCTTTTCTGGATTGAGCAGCGTGGCCACATCTAACAGTGGGCTTCTCCATCTTCTCACTCTTCATCTCTCTGCTGATCAGAGCAGCAAGAGGCACAAGATTATGATGGTGCCTCCTTCCTTCCCCAGATGCCATCAATGTCTTTTTCACAGGCTTAAAACCTTCAAACTACCCTTTCCTTTGTCCCAAAAGCATACTAACACTCAATATCTAAAGATCTTAACCCACATATACATACACAAAACCAACTAAACCCAGTTCAAGATTCACCAAGCCCAATATGCTTCTTCTTGATATAAGTCCAAATTCCCGGATTAAAACACAACGAACTCAAACTTGATCTGCACTCACAATTAAAAACAAAAAACACAGACATAGTTAAGCTTGGATCTCAAAAACCTCAAACACCAATAACCCAGAAAAAAAAAAAAAAGAATAATTGGAAAATTAAACAGTAAAGTTCAACAACTGCATGGCATGGTCTCAACTAAGTACTCTCCCAAAAGTTAAAGCTCAACCCCAAACAAAATCAAGCATAAGATCCAACATACCATGAAAAAAGAACGTAGGATTCCAACATTTAGCCTCTAATCCCGGATATACCCAGAAACCAAGAATCTCTGTATAATTATAATTTTCTCAGGAACCAAACAGAAAAGAAAGAAAGAAAGAGTCCAAAGGACAAGGAGGAGGAAGGGTAATAATAATGAAAGAATGAGTGTATGTACGTTACCAGGGAACGTTGTTCACGCAAAGCCAAAATGGAGATCTGGTTGAAAAATGAAGCAAGCAAATGACCACAAAAAATAAGATAATACAAGAAGAAGAAGATCAACACGGAAACGTAACGCGTATTTATGACCAGATATGAACTGTAAAACCCATTAATCTGAAAAACCCAATTCTTCTTTTTCTTTTCTTTTCTTTCTATTTTATTCTTTAGGGAGTCAGGTTCATACCAGCTGCCTTTCCACCGAACAGAACACCCGGAAAATAAAAAACAAAAGGAAAGGAAACCATTTTTTTAGTGAAGAAAAAAGAAATGTCGGCAAATTCGGTACGAAAAAGCTAGCTTTTTAATTCGGGGAAGAAAGCAATGCAATCTCCCAGAGAAACACCAAAATGGTTTAGCCGACCTTCAAACAGATCTCGCTATAAAACCCACCCACATTCTGCTAAGCTTCTCTTTAAAAGTCGGTTTCCCAGAAGTAAAAGATACAATAAAATATTTTCTGGGAAACCTTTTATTTTCCTGGAAAAAGTTGAAACCGAGTGAAAATATTCTCTTTTTTTTTTCTGCCTACTGTGAAATAACATATTAACATAGAAGTTTTTTTTTTTTTTTGGAATTCTTTTTACGTCTGAAGCTTTTAGAGTGCTCCTAATTGTGTTTTTGTGCTATTTAATAAATTAATAATCCTAGTTAGCAAACAGATCTGGCTGTGTTTCCCGGGAAATTAGAAAAATAATCAATACTAGATTCCCCTTGTTTGGGATTTGCTTTTCTTCTTTGTCGTTTCTTTTGTAATGTGCCGGAGGTAGTTTAAGTGGAACAATACGAGTATTTAACAGTAAAGTTGAGCAGATTCGGAACCCTTATCCAACCAAATCACGTCGCAGTATTTGGTATCCAGTTTTTTTCTATTGTCGCAATATGTTGTGAGATACAGAATAAAAGTGTGATTTAGTTATTTTATTTCACGGTGAGGTTTGAAATCTAGTTTTTCGATACGAATAAAATTTCTATTTTGGTAATAAACCACGTCATATTATATATATATATATACATTCAATTTAAAATATATACATACATAAATTTACATATATAATATATTAAAATCTAAAATTTAAATTATATTTTAGAATAAATTGTGAATAAAATTTAGAGAGTTTTGAAGAAAGTGAAATAAATGAAGACTTACTAATAATTTAAGTTTTAATTTTGTTGTTTATTATTTGGAAAGATATTTAAATTTTTGAACTTTAGACATTTATGTTTTACTATATTTTGATTATGTTGTAACGTTGTATCTTATTAAAATATTATTTAGATAAATATGAATACGTGAATGTATAATTTTCTTAAATATTTTAAATTTATATTAATTTTTAAATGATTTTATTTTAATAGTAATAACTTTTTTAAGATTATTTTTTTACTTTGGTCTAATTTTGTTGAACCCCATATGAAAACCCCAAACCGCATAAACAATACCGCACCAAACCACATAATGTGGTGTGATTTGGTGCAGTTAATAGTTTTTTTTAACCATAATAATTAAGATTATTTTCTACCGCACTTTATAGGTTAATTAAGAATTTGAATATTATACCGAGCAACTCACACTTTGCTCACCCCTAGTTAAATGCATGCATTTGAGGTTGAGAAAATAAGAACTTAGGAAATTAATCCAGTATAGTAATTCCAGTATTTTTTTTATGAGATTAAGATTAAGGCTATGTTTCATTCAAACAAAAAGAGAAGACGAAGGCTATATTTGGTAGGAAGGAAAAGGTTTGACGGGAAAGTGAAGGAAAATTGAAAATTTAAATTGTCTGATAGGAAGGAAAAAGAGAAAGAGAAAGAGAACGGAAAAAAAGTTATTGGCCCACACAAATTTTTTCCTCTAAAGAATTGATAGAAAATAAGAAGAAAAAAAATATGCTATGTACGAGCAAAGTGGACTAAACTTATAGGCAGCCTAAGTCTTTGCCTAAGACTCCAATTCAGTAAGGCTCTAAAATTTTTTTATGTATACATTAATATTACGTATTTTTTATAGGTTTTTTTTTTTAAATAAATGATTTAACTAAACGTAGGATTTGAAAAATCAAATAAGAAAAATTAAAAAATATAAAGAAGTCTATATTTTTTTAACTTCGTAGGTTATCTTTAACCATTAATTTATCTAGAAACAATAGTAGTATATTTTATTGTCTTTTTTTTTTAACTTTGTAGGCTTCCAGCTATAAGTTGTAGCTTTTACACGTCAAATTTTAATGTTATTAATTTAATCAAATTGTTATTTATTATATTTATTGCAAGTTTTCTTGGTGTTGGAATTTTAATATTGTTGGTGTTGTATTACAAAATTTTTTGTTGCCTTTTTTTTTCCTCCTTCAAATATAAAAGGCCCTATTTGGATTGTCTAAGGCCACAATCATCCTTGAGCGCCGATCATGTATATAAGTAAGTCAAATTACTAAAATACCTTCGAATACTTAAGTTTAAATAATAATTATAAATGGGTAAAATAGTCATTTTAAATTAAATTAATTTTTTTTTCTCTCTACATACCAAACTATTCTACATACCAAACTATTATAAAAGGAAAGTACTTTCCTTTCTATTCTACACATTTTTTTTCCCTCTTATTTTTTCTTTCACTTCTATTTTATTTCATCTGTACCAAACATAACCTAAGAATATATTATTTGCAAATTAGTACAAACAAATATAGTACTGTCAAGTTTGGTACAATAACTTTGTATTGTATTACTTAAATACAATATTATATTTAATTGTGCTTTTATATTTTATTATCTAATACCATATCAAAATTTAATACAATACAAAAATATTATCTAATACATAAAAAAGTTGCTATTACACGGCAATATAACATTGACTCATCATTTTACCTTTCTTTAATTTTTTTTATCTTCATTTTCTCTATCTCAATTTTCTCTCTGTCCTCTCATTTCTCTCACATCACGTTATCTTTTCTAAAATGATATTTTTCTTGCAAATATCAATAATTAAGTATCATACGTGGTGTCTTGCAAATTTTTAAGAAACATTTAAAAGTAGTTAAACGTATAAATACATCAATTTGAAAAATAACAGCAAACAAAAGCCATCTCAAAATTTTACTTTGACGTTTAAACAAGAAAATTCAAAACTTATTTTATTATCTAATAAGCAGAGGTGAATTGAATTATAAAGCAAATTAACCAGATATTTAGCATAGAGTTTGTTAGTATTCATAATCTTCAACAAAAGTAAGACATAGATATTATCTATTCTGGGAATTATAAACAAATCCGTTAGATTATCTACCAAATACGAAAGAGTAATTCCTTAATCAACATTTTACGTTTGATTCAAAATAAATAAATAACATTTTATAAGTAACCACAAGTTTTCCACGTACGTCAAAACTTAATGATGATTTTTTTTTTAGTTTGTTTTTTACTTGGTAAAAATTATGTTTATGCAGTCCTTTTGTTCCACACAAAATTATTATTATCCCTATGAATTAGTCTTGGAAATAACTAATCTTAGGTCCTTATATCTCTTCGTCAAAAGATTTTAGCAGCACAAATATAAGTCTATGACGGAGCTTGCAGTATTCCAATATTGAGTAAATAATTTACGTGTTCTAATTAGTCATTTTAAGATTAGATCTATGGTTGAATTAATTAACCTCAATCTAAATTAGGATTAACTTTTGCCTCCTCAACTTTAAGGGGGAAATTAGCTGTGGTACGACATTTAGGCCAAAATTTATGTTTATACAGTGTCCATCCAGAATTCTAATGATTTATACGATTCTTTTTTTTATTTTGAATTTTACGATGCCTGACGTGAGCACCAATAGTTTTTTTTATGTGCGCACGCATTGATCGCTTCAGTTTTTTCTTTAGTTTTTTTTTTGGGGGGTTTTTATTTTGTCTTTTTCTATTAACATTCTTTTGAGATTATTTTATTTTTTTAATGATAGAATCAATTTTTCTTTTAATTTTTTTAGTATATATGTTTAATTTTTTGTATTCTTTGCCATCTGTTTTAACTATTTTTACGATGGAATAAAACTTTCTAAAATAAAATTATTTTTTCCAGATAAAGTTTCATTTTTCTTTTAACTATTTCTATGCAGTTTTAGTATTAGTTTTTTTTTTTTTTTTGGAACTAACTTTGTTTATGATAGAATCAAAATTTTTTTGAATAGAATAATGAATTAGCCTTTATGATAATTTTTTTTTGTCTTTTTAACTATTTATATGCTTTAAGTATTTATCTAAGATTTTCTAATATATATATATATATACTACTAAGCTATTGCATCGGTTACCATATGTATCTACTCGGTAAATTTAAAAATGAATTACCATAAGTTCCTTACTTAGTTACCATAAGTATCCAACTTAATTTAAAAATAAAATAGGTTATTATATGTATTTTACCTGGTTACCATAAGTATTATATCCAGTTACCGTAAATATTCTATCTAGTTAGTGGTTATTATAAGTATCTTACGTGGTAAATAAATATTGTTTTTGAATAAATGAGCCTCCTCAAATAAAATATTATCTATATGTAAAAAAAAAAAAAGATTATCTTAAGTATCCTATCTGATTACCATAATTAACATACCCGATTTAATGATAATTGAGCACATCACCCATTTGTTTACTAATGTTTACTCTATTATTTACCCATGGTCACCTACAAGGATACTCATAGTATCTAAGAAATTTAAAAAAAGGTATTAGGTATTCTTTGGAAGAAAAAAGAAAAAGAAAAAAGTTGTTACCGATAGTCTCCTATCAAGATATTCATGGTATCTGAAAAATCAAATACTAAGTCTATCATTCCTTATTTTTTTAAAAAAATTATTATTTATAGTATCTTACTTGGTTATCTATTGTCACATGCTAAGATACTTATGGTATCTGAAAAATTAAAAAATGAGTTAGACATTTCTTTTTATAAAAATTACCGATTGTCACCTGTTAAGATACCCATAATAGCCGAGAAATTAAAAAGTGTATTGATCATTTCCTTATTGCAAAAAAGTAAAAAATAAAAATAAAAATAAAAATACCTATAGTATCATACTAAGTTAATAGCGGTCACTTACTAAGATACTTATAGTATCCAAGAATTTCTTTTTGGATACAAAAATAGCTTATGGGAAACAAAATTAGCTCATTATTAATGGTTTATGGGAAACAGAAATAAGAGTTGATAGTTTTTTGTTGCTAAAGAGAAAAAAATACATAATAGTTATTTATTTATAAATATATTACATTTGTCTCCTCAAAAGATTTGTCGTATTGTAAATTGCAAATTAATAATTGTTAAAATAAAAAATAATTGCATAAATAAACAAAATTTAAAATATAAATTAGAATAGAAAAAGTCAGAAAAGAAAAAAGATAAAATTGAAAAAGAAGTTACTTTTCTGTTTTATTTAAAGAAAAGATAGACATGTGCTAACAAAATGACATATGTATCTATGACATCCGAGTAATTAAAAAAAAAATAAAGCAAGCAAAAAGTTACGCTAAATTTTATACTAAGTGAATTATGTTAAATGGATAAATTGGAAAGTGAGTTTAACATTCCCCTTATTTTTATAAAAAAAAGAATATCAATAAAAAAGCTATGAGATTATTATAGATATTCTACCATGATACTATTATGGTATCCTACTAAGTTACCTAAATTATCTAAGAAAATATAATCAGTAAGGTTGGAGTAACTTTTAATAATAATAATAATAATAATAATAAATGTTACCTATAGTATTATGGTATTGCAACAAGTTATTTATGGTATCAATGGAATGAGATTTTTGGTCAATTTTAAAGAGAAAAAAAAAAAGAAATTGTATACCAATTTATCGTATCACAAAAAAAAATAATAATAAAAATAAACTATCGAATAAGTTACTTATAATATCATGAAAAATTGAGGTGGGA
>JXTB01000009.1:2599-21264 GCA_002914805.1 Parasponia andersonii
CTCATTGAAATAAAATCGAAACACAGTCGAAATAACATGGAAAGTTTATTTTACCTATTTTAAAATATCATTGAAAAGGTATCGAAATTTCGACTCTGTAAATTGAAACACAGTCAAAATACTATCGAATATCATCGAACTGTCATCGAAAAACAGTCGAACTAACATCGAAAATTTAGAGCAGCCTTATTTTCTATTTTAAAATGTCATCGAAAATGTATCAAAATTTCAGCACTATTCATCAAAATCTCATCGAAATAAAATCAAAATACGGTCGAAATAACATTGAAAGTTTATTTTACCTAAAACGGAGCATATTTAACCTAATTTTTCTTTTAAAATATCATCAAAAAGGTATCGAAATTTCGACTCTGTAAATCGAAACACAGTCGAAATACCATCGAAAACACGTCGAATTTCACGTGATTTTTCGGTACTATTTTCAGCCATACTCATTGAAATATGATCGAAAATTTAGACCAGCTAATCGAAAATACATCGAAAAAATGTCGGAATGAAGTCAAAAATTTCTAAATCGTCTTCTACTACAAATGCCCTAAATTCAAAAAAAATAAAACCCTCAAATCATATTTTGCTTACCTTCTTTTGGGGACTCATTTTTTTCAACGTAATCATAAACAGTGAGAGAGATTTACGATAGACGGCACGACAAATTTTCGTCTTTCTCGGTTAATGACATGATGGGTTCTTGGCTCTTAAGAGAAGGAGACAAAAGAGAGAGTTGGAGAGAGAGAGAGAAATGAGGAGTTTATGAGGGAAGAGACATATTTTTTCTTAAGTCTTAGTAAGGGTATTTTCGTCCGCAAACATATTTTCCAAATATTTTTTAACTTGTACATATGGGCCAAAATAAGAGTATTACGGAGCATATTTAACCTAATTTCTCTTCTTTTTTAGAAAAATTGGATGCCACGTCGCTCATATAGAGAGCGACGTAGAATCCATTCGTGTCAGATCGCTTTTAAAGACAAGTTATTTTTTATTTATTTATAAGGTCACTTTTGTAACTTTTGTAGGAACAATGTTGTTACTCTTCCACGTAGTTTTTCTCGTAAAGCAACATTAAAATAGTGATGGGGCTCTACATTTTATAGCAGTGATATATATGCATGAATTCAAAGAAAATCGCATGATTACGCATATTAAAGAGATAAATTAAATATGGATGCATAAATCTTATAAAGTAGATTTTAACGTTTGCATGACGTGTACTTCTTTTGATCCTGTCAAATTTTTTTATTGATGCCGATTAAATCTTCAGACTTAAATCTTATTTAGTCTCGTAATTAGAAAATAATTTTTTATTTTTAAAAATAAAAAATTATTTTTTTGAGAATAAATAAAGGTGTTTGACATTATTTATTAAGAATAATTTTTAAAAACAAGGTTAAGGAAAACAGAAAATTCAGAAAATAACAAAATATTATTTTCAAAGTATTTTTTTTTAATTTTTTTCTTTAAAAAAATTTATTTTCTCATATGATTTTCATGTACGTATTCTCTCTTAGCTTTCTCTCTCATCACTTTCTCTCTCTCTCTCTCCATTCTCTTAATCTTCATTTTCTTACCTTATTTTATTCTATTACCTTCTTTCTCGTCAATTTTTACTCTTTCATTCTTTTAATTATATTATCTCTCCTCATTCTCTATTGCTATTTTATTTTTAAAAACTTTCTATATATTTATTCTCTCTCTCTCTCTATGCATTTTTATTACTTTCTCTCTCTTATTTATTTTCATTAGCTTTTCTCTCTTCTACCTTTCTCAACACTTTTTATTTCCTCACTCTCTTATTATTATCTTTCATTACTTTTTTCTTATGATTTTCTCTCTCTTGATTCTCTTACTTAAGTTTATCTCTCATCACTCCCTTTTGACTTTTTTTCTCTAAATATTTTTTTAATACAAATATGATATTTTTATATTCATCTAATTTTTTTCCTTCAAATTTACTTTTAGAAAACATTTGCCAAATACCCCTGTTTTTTGAAAATATCATAAAACTATTTTTGTTCCCATTTTTGAAAACACAACTTTGAAAATAGAAAACAAAAAACAATGCCAAATAGGCTCTAAATCTTTTTGTCTATTCTTTAACTCTTGGAAGATGATATGAGTAGGCACTAAGATGAATCTTTCAACCAGAGAACAATTGAGAATACTTTCTTGATTTTTTGAAAATAATGGGCTAAGATGTGTACAAGAGGATGAATAAAAGTCTCTCCCTTTCACTGTAGTAGGTGCAAGCGCTCTCTCTCTCAACTATATTTCTCATGTAGCACAATAAAAGTCATTGTGTAGTTTTTCTCTCATGTATGAGGCTCAAAATTATTAACCATAGTCTAATAGAATTAGGTTTGCTCTTCAATTTGGGCTTTATGTGTATTTTTTTATAATATGTCCAACTCATGTAATTTATTTATAAAAATATCAATTTATATGTCAAATATTTATTTACACAGAAAACTAATTTTACAAATACCACCAACCAATTAATGGGTTTTGTTGAGTTAGACAAAGAACTTAATGAATACAAATAACCTAAGCTCCAATAATATGATAAATATATAATAACTCTTATTATGATATTAACCTAATTATTATTAGTAAATGAGACGCCTACTAAAGGTTCAATATTACACTCTTAGGTTAAATGTCACATTTTTTTTTATAAAGATTTAATCAACTAGCTTTGACTAAACGATCAACCTAGCATATTCTATAATACATGTGAAATCCTTATATAATACCACTATAAGCCCCAAGAAAACCCTACATTTGTAAAATTAGTTTAATAATTAGTAATTATCATGTTCTTTTAATATTAGTATATTCTCTTGAAGAATTAATTTATCATGATTCATTTTCTTGTCTAAATTTTATTATGTATATTTAATTTCTTTTATCATAGAAATTGAGTAGTTATATACTAATGAATTTTGTGAATATGTTGTAGTGAGATACACACAAGAAAGTCAAGTTGAACTATGTGCGTAATTTCAAATATAAACTATTTTACTACATATATGGTTATTGTTGTTAATAAGAAGTAGGCTTAGTTAATTATGTTTACTATTGGGTCCTAAATTATTTGAGTCCAATAATCATTTATCTTGGCCCAGTAAGTAATAAAAAAGTCCAGATTTGAAATTATTAGTATTCTTATTTTTAATTATTATTGGGTTTTAATCTTTGAGCTCAATATAATTTATCTTGGCCTAATAGATAATAGGAAAGCCCAAGCTAAAATAAGTATTCCAAGTACAAGTAAAAAGTTAAATAGTCACAAGTAATAAATAGTAAAAGAGGAATTAATAGTGTATACATTAACATATTTTAATAATATGTATATACATTCATCAATTCACTTATGAGAATAGAAAATGATGTAAAAGACCATTAACATATTTTACCTATACATTATCACTATTAAAATAAAATAAATTTATTAATTACATTAGAAAACAAAACAAAAATTAGGTAAGTTATGTGATCATACATTAATTATTTGAATGGTATATCCAATATGTAGATTTTATGAACATTAAATATAAATATGATAAGATAATGCATTATTTTTTTAAGTGGATGATGCATAATTAGATTAATAAATTAATTTAATTGCATGATAACAAGATATCAAATTAAAAAAATAATAATAAGTTGTGAACATGCGTAAATGTTGGTCTTAAAATAAAAGTCAGGTTATTATAGTTGGTATCAGAGTAGGTATCCTGTCATCTTATCTCGCATCACTCTGCAACAACTCGGTCAACTCAAATAAGTAAAAATTTTCTTTTAGTACACTAGTTAACCATAAGTATGTGTTAGGGAGTAAGATAGATGCCTCAATGATCGATGTCCCAATGGATTAGGAGATTAGTCAAGTAGAACTTTATGGAGCCTCAGCAGTGGCTACCTTTAAAGCAGGACAACCATCATATTATAATGGAGAACCTAAACCTAGAGAAATGGGAGAATGGCTTTACGAAACAGAGCAAATATTATGGGCATGTTGTATCCATGAGTACGAATGAACCATCCTTGCTATCATGCAACTACAGAATAATACTCGAGCTTGGTGGCAAGTATCTAGGTATTCCCTAAATAGTATAAGTTGGGAGGAGTTCTGCCGTCTAATCACAATATATTTTGGAGAAATAGAACACTGCAATATGATTCAGAACTCGTAAAGGGATATGCCCTAACAACTGATACAAGAAACTTTGTCCTCCTCTCCACGATGGAAACCGTTGGAAAGAAAGATAGCCTTCTTAGAGGAAATAAGTACTTGGACACATCAATTCAACGAGGGAATAGAAGAGTATAATATGTGTTTTACTCGTGAAATATTGGATCGTATTCCTTCTACTGAACCATCATGGGTTTTGAATGCAGTATATGCACGGGGGTTGCCACACTCAATAATGACTCAACTTCCTTAATCATATCCCGATTTCCACACTAGAACTCTTATGGCAATGGTCATCTTCATAGCTGAAATTTCTATAGAGGAGAGTGGGGACATGATTGGATACAGAGAGAACTATGCTCACCGAGTTAGGACACAATGATAAGGATGAGAAAGACTCTAAGGAAGATTCAAAAGAGAACCTAGAGGAAGACTCGAGCGAATCCTCTGATGATAATATAGGACAATAGGAAATTAGTAAAATTAATCATAGTTTAAGACTTTTAATGTATAAACTATGTTTCTATGATCTTGTAAACTATAAATAAATTTATCAATAAAAGATATGATGTACTATAATTCTCCTTTATGTAAATAGTCAAGATTTAGTAATTAATAATAAGTTATTCTCTGGGTTAATGAATAGGAATCTATTAACAAAAATGGCTAGAAGAAGGAAAAGACCAAGAGTTAATCCAATCAACACTACTGAAGTACCTGACTTCAGTAACCTCGTAGCTAACTTGCAACAATGACTCTAAGTACAAGAAGAGAAGATGAAAAACCTCTGTGAGCAACTAAGACAACAACATGATGCAAATGTTGAACCCTAAGTGGACGCTGAAGAATCATAGCCTCAAGAAGAAGATCTAGTATTACAACCAGAACCTGTTATACCTGATCAACGAGTGGTTCGCCAAGAATCACTATACAAATGCTTCAGAAAGATACGTTCAATTGAGTTTGAAGGCCCTATAGATCCTTTGGTAGCCGAAAAATGGTTGTCATCAATTCAAACTATTCTGGACTTCACGAACCTTAATGATCAAGAGAAAGTATTATATATCTCCTATGTTTTGAAGAAGGATGCAAGATACTAGTGAGAGACAGTCAAAATAAAAAAAAAATGTCAAGGAGATATCGTGGAATGATTTCATATACGAATTCAACCAGAAATACTACAATCATATGGTAATACGGGCCCAATAAAATGAATTTATCAATATCAAACAAGGGACTATGACAGTCACTGAGGTTGTACGAAAGTTCAACCAGCTAACACGACTGTGTCCCTATTTGGTATCCATTGAAGAGGAACGAGTAAGGAGGATGCTAGAAATGTTTTGCCCTGAATTGACATCTATCATTGACAGTGGTGACAACCTACTAACTACTTTCTCAAAAGGGCACTTAGAGTAGAGTATCGCCTTACCTAAGATAAGGAAGAATGACAGAGATATTTCGAAGTAAAGAAAAACCAACGTGAACAAGCTAAACCAAGTCAGAATAATAACCAAAGAGGATATAGGGCCAATCTAGCAAGAATAAAAATCAGAGCAACAATAATAATTATAATGAAAAGAAGAGGAAGAATAACTTTTACGGTCAGAAAAATCAGAAAGGAGAGCCTTATTCACAAAAGAAGGCTAAGGTTGATGTTCCACTGTATCCTAAGTATAGGAAAAAACACCCTGTGGAGTGTTGTTTTGGATCAACCATATGCTATATTTGTGGCAAGAACGACCATTATGCCAAAAATTGCTATAACAAATAGAACCACTTGAACGAGCCTATTATACCCAAGCCGCATGGATCTTAGATCCATAACATGCAGATCAAACTTATGGGTCCTCAGATTAGTCAAGGAAGATTAGAAGGTCTAGAGACTAATGCACAAGTGTACGCTATCACCAAAGTTGAAGCGAAGGCAGGAACTTCCAATATGGTCATAGGTCAGCTATCTGTTGCTACTCAAAATGCATATGTCTTGTTTTATTCTGGTACTACACATTATTTTGTGTCGCTTATGTTTACAAAAAGTATTGCTCAGGGTAGTGATAGAATGACTAGAACCCTTAATATAGCTCTACCCTCAAGAGCAACCTTGACTACAAGCCATTGGATTAGGCATGTTCTGATAATTATAATCACTAGAGAACTCTATGTCAATCTAGTCATCCTAGAAATGACAGATTATGATGTCATTCTAGGGATGGAGTTTTTAGATAGGTATAATGCTAGTGTTAAATATCGAAGTCGTAAAGTCACATTCAAACCTCCAAGAGTAGAAAAGTTTTCTTATAACGGAGATTCAATAAAGCAACCTCGGATGCTGATATTAGTAATAAAAGCAAGGAGAATGTTGAATAATGGGTGTTTGGGATATTTAGCTAATATCTTAGACAAGAGTAAAGAAGAAAAGAAGAAACCGGAGGATGTAACAATCATTAAGGTGTACATCGACATTTCTCGAAGATTTACTAGGACTACCGCTGGAGCGAGAAATTTCCTTTGAAATTAAACTATTGTTGGGTACTACTCCTATCTCTAAAGTACCATACAGAATATCTCCTGCTGAGCTGAAGGAGCTGTGAACTCAATTGCAAGAGTTATTAGCCAAAGGTTTCATCAGACCAAGCCACTCACCATAGGGCATACCAGTACTATTCCTAAAGAAAAAAGACAGTACATTCAGAATGTGTATCGACTATAGAGAACTAAATAAGGTCACTATAAAGAACAAATATCTATTTCTAAGGATAGATGACTAGTTCAATGTACTAAAGAGAACTGCAATTTTCTTGAAGATCGATCTACGATCCGACTACTATCAATTGAGAATTAAAGAAAGTGATGTTCCAAAGTCTACTTTTCGAAACTGATATAGATACTATGAATTCTTAGTGATGTCTTTTAGGCTAACCAATACTCCTGTGACAATCATGGATCTAATGAATCGAGTATTCAAGAAATACTAGGACAAGTTTGTTATAGTCTTCATTGATGATATCTTGATTTATTTAAGATCTCAAGAAGAACATGAATAATGTTTGAGACTTGCATTACAGAAATTGAGGGAAACATTGCCGCTATGCCAAATTCTCCAAATACGAATTTCGGCTTGACCAAGTTCAGTTCCTAGAGCATGTCATTTCAAGTGAAGGTGTGTCAGTAAACCCATCAAAGATAGAGGCAATCAATAGTTGGTCAACACCCAAAACTATGATAGAAGTAAGGAGTTTTTAGGATTAGCAGGCTATTATCGAAGATTCGTAGAAGGTTTTTCAAAATTCACTGCACCTCTCATAGCCTTATGCGAAAAGGAAAGAAATATGAATGGACGAAGAAGTGTGAAGAAAGTTTTCAAAAGCCGAAGAATAGGCTTAATAGTGCACATATCCTTACCATCTTGTCAGACAAAGGATAGTTTGATATCTTTAGTGATGCATCGAAGCTAGGACTAGGAGCAGTATTGATGTAAAATGGGAAAGTCATAGCTTATGTTTCTTGATAACTCAAGGAATACAAGAAGAATTACCCAACCCATGATCTAGAATTGGCTGCAATTGTATTCGCTCTCGAGCTTTGGCGACACTATTTGTATAAGACTCAATGTCAAATTTATACTGATCATAAAATTCTCAAATACATATTCACTTAGAAAGAATTGAACATGAGGCAGCATAGGTGGTTAGAGTTGGTTAAGGATTATGATTATGAAATTTTATACCATCCAGGTAAGGCAAATAAGGTCGCAGACGCACTAAGTAGGAAAATAACTATAACCTTAATGTCAATAAAAGCCTTATCTAAGCCCTTATAAGAGGACATTAACAACGTCGATTTAGAGTTAGTAGTAGGAAAATTTTCTACATTAACTCTCAAACCAAAAATTTTTGGGAATATAAAGGAAGCTTAGGAGCTCGATCCAGCCTTAGTATGAATTAGAGGAGATATTTTGGAGGGTAAACAGTCTGAGTTCAACATCTCTTCTAATAGAAGCCTCAAATTAAAAGGTAAATTGTGCATACCAAACAATGTAGAAATTAGGAATCAAATCCTTTTTGAAGCACATGAAACCCCTTATTTTATCCATCCTGGTACAACCAAGATGTATAATAATCTCAAAGTGTACTTTTGGTAGAATAGAATAAAAAGTGATGTGGCAAAGTACCTGCATAGGTGTTTGATTTATTAGAAAGTCAAGGTTGAGCATAAGAGACTTGGTGGGGAGTTACAACCAATTGAAATTCTTGAGTAGAAATAGGAGAAAATTGCTATGAATTTTGTAGTTGGATTACCCAAAATGCGTGAAGGATATGACACAATATAAGTAATTATAGATCAATTAACTAAATTAGTACATTTTCTACAGACGAAAATCACTTATTCATTAGAAAGGTTAGCTGAATTATATATAATTAAGATAGTTAGACCATATGGAATACCACGATCGATCATTTTCGATCGCGATAGTCAATTTACTTATACTTTTTGGATAAAAGTTCAACAAGCTTTAGGAACAAAGCTACTTTTAGCACAACTTTCCATCCATAAACAGATGGTCAGTCAGAATGAACCATCCAAACTATAGAGGATATACTCAGGGCTTGTGTGATAGACTTTAAAGGAGTATGGAATAAGAAGCTTCCATTAATAGAATTCTTTTATAATAATAGCTATCAGGCTTCTATCAAGGCAGCACCCTATGAAGCACTTTATGGAAGGAGATGTACATCGCTAATCCATTGGTATCAACCTAGGGAGAATCATTTTGAAACCACCGACTTCATAAGAGAGATCACTGAAGCAATATAGAAAATCAAGAAAAGGAGGAAACTATCCAAAATCGATAGAAAAGTTATGCTAACAAACAGAGAACACCATTGGAATTTCAAGTGGGAGATATAGTTTTTTCTTAAGGTTACATCAACAAAAGGTGTAATGAGGTTCAGAAAGAAGGGAAAATTGAGTCTAAGATATATTGGACCATTTGAGATCCTCGAATGAGTAGGAAAAGTAGCATATAGACTAGCTCTATCACCAGAGTTAGCTATTGTACACAACGTCTTTCATGTATCAATGCTGAAGAAGTACGTCTCAGACTCTTCACACATGCTAAATCATGAACCTATTAAGATTCATAAAGACTCAACCTATGAAGAAAAACCAGTCAAAATTTTAGCGCATAAAGAAAAAACTCTTCAGAACAAGACAATACCATTGGTTAAGATATTGTGGCATAATCATAAAAAAAAAAAAAGTTACATAGGAATGAGAAGAAGAGATGAAGAAAAAGTACCCACACCTATTCTAATTTTTTAGGAAGAAAATTTCATAAGTAGGGTACACTGTAAATCCTGAGAAAATCTTAGACTTGTACAATTAGTTTAATAATTATTAATTATCATGATCTTTTAATATTAGTATATTCTCTTGAAGAATTAATTTATCATGATTCGTTTTTTTGGTCTAAAATTTATTATATATTTTTAATTTCTTTGATCATAGAAATTGAGTAGTTATACATTAATGAATTTCGTGAATATGTTGTAGTGAGATACACACAAAAAAGTCAAGTTGAACTATGTGCTTAATTTCAAATATAAACTATTTTACAACATATATGGTTATTGTTGTTAATAAAAAGTAAGCTTAGTTAATTATGTTTACTATTGGGTCCTAAATTATTTGAGTTCAATAATCATTTATCTTGGCCTAGTACGTAATAGGAAAGTCAAAATTTGAAATTATTAGTATTCTTATTTATAATTATTATTGGGTCCTAATCTTTTAGTCCAATATCATTTATCTTGGCTCAATAGGTAATAAGAAAGTCCAAGCTGAAATAAATATTCCAAGCCCAAATAATAAGTTAAATAGTCACAAATAATAAATAGTAAAAGAGGAATTAATAGTGTAGCCATTAACATATTTTAATAATATGCATACACATTCATCAATTCACTTATAAAAATAGAAAAAGATGTGAAAGACTATTAACATATTTCACCTATATATTATCACCATTAAAATAAAATAAATTTATTAATTACATTAGAAAACAAAATAAAAATTAGGTAAATTATGTAATCATACATTAATTATTTGAATAGTATATCCATTATATAGATTTTATAATATTAAATGTAAATATGATAAGATAATGCATTATTTTTTTAAGTAGATGATGCATAGTTAGACTAATAAATTAATTTAATTGCATGATGAAAAGATAATAAATTAAAAAAATAATAAGTTATGAACATATGTAAATGTTGGTCTTAAAAAAAAGTCGAGTTATTGTAGCCACACTTAGATAAATTACTGAAATACTCCTCCAATACATATTTACTTTTAAGTTACTATTTTTCTATCAATGAATAATATTAATTTAACTCTTAATGACTATTTAGATAAAATTATCAACTATTCATAAAGTGAATAATAAGATCTTAGATTTAATTATTCTTAGAATCTTGAAAGACTCTAAAGTGTCATTAATATATAGTACTCTATTTAGTATTCCCATCAATTCATAAATCGTAACCTTTAAGATACCAGAATTTGCCTCGTACGTACTTTATAGAGGCTAGTTTTTTAACAAGTCAAAGGTTGTAACCATAAAATTAAGTCCAATCAAATATTTAGGATTAAGATCTACATAGTAGCTAAGAGCTAGTAAGTAGTAATTAATATTAAATGTAAAGTTATTGATAAGGATATGGCAAGCATGAGAGTATGGAATGTAGATCCTATCCAAGTTCCCATTGGTTCAGTTACAAGAGCACGTGCAAAAAAATTCCAAAATGCGTTAAGTGGATTGACTCAAGAGATTTGGATTCAGGCATGCACGTGGAGGCCCATTAATAGAGATGAACGAATTTCTAAGGCCTTAACGAGTTTGATTCAAGTTCAGGAAAGTCCATAGGTGCATATGGAAGAGAAATCTGATATGTAAAGACTTGAGCGCCAAGTTATAGGCCAAGTCATAATTTACTTTCCTATTTTAGTTATTAGTTTCCCAAAACGATTTATTTGCTTGTTTCCTTTTCTTTAGTGGTGTGTAATAGGCTGAAAATTAAGGAATTAAAATTAGATTGTCTACCATGTAATTACGGATGAATTTAGGTTAGCTATTATGATTATTTTCCTACTTTCTTTTTCTGAATTTGGGTAACTTGCCTTAGGCATTTTTAGGATGTTTCTAAACTGAACATTTCGTGGCCCTTAGCCTATATATTATACATTTTTTATTCAATAAGGGTAGATTACAATTCATTAAAATTAAGAGCAATTTCTCTTTGGTACTTTGAGAACTTATTCGAACTTATCAGATTTCTCTGTGGCATTTATCCCTTGACTTATCAATCGAGTTTTCCATCCTTGATTGTGGCATCTTCCTTTATACCAAGGTTCACATCTCTTTATAGGTGTTGGGTCGAGGTTTTCTATCTGAATCTGATTGTAGAATGGTCTTAGGCATCATTCTTTTTTCGGGTTTCGTAACAAGTTGGCGGGGTTCGTATCGTAAAGTCTTTCACAAACTGCCGATAGAAACTAGTAAGTCCATGAAAATTTCTCACATTTCCTACGATCGTGGGACTTGGCCACTCTTGGATTGCACGTACCTTCTCCTCATCGACTTGTATACCCTGTGCACTCACAAAAAATCCTAGAAACACAAGTTTATCAATGCAAAAAGTACACTTCTTCAGATTAGCAAACAACCTTTCTTTTCTAAGTACATCTAAAATAGATTTCAAATGTAATACATATTCATACAAGTCTTTGCTATAAATCAGAATATCATTAAAATAAACAACTATGAACTTTCCAATAAAAGCACACAAAATATGGTTCATTAATCTCATACAAGTGATAGGAGCATTAGTTAATCTAAAAGGCATAACTAACCATTCATATAAACCATATTTTGTTTTGAACGCAGTTTTCTATTCATCACCCTCTTTTATTCAGATTTGATGATATCTACTTTTCAAATCTATTTTAGAAAAGACACAAAACCATGCAATTCATCCAACATATCATCTAAGTGAGGGATAAGATGACCATACTTTACCGTTATATTATTAATTGCTCAGCAATCAACACACATTTGCCATGATCTATCCTTCCTAGGAACCAAAATTATCAGAACTGCACATAGACTCATGCTTTCTCTAATGTACCCCTTTTCCATCAATTCTCTAACTTGCCATTGAGGCTCCTTTGTCTCCTCGGGGTTACTCCTATAGGTTGGTCGGTTTGGAATGGCTGCGCCGGGTACAAAATAAATTTGATGTTATATTCCCCTAATTAGAGGCAAACCATGTGGTACCTCATCAGGAAAGACATCCTTGAATTCCTACAACAGAGAAATAACAGAACTATGCAAAGCATGGTCAAATTTGTTAGTGTTTAAAAATACCTCTTTGTACAAGAGTACAATCATTGGCTGGTTTGAAGACATCACTCTCTTAATTTCTTTGGCTTTTGCATAAAAATTATTTTGTTTTCTCTCTGTCTTTCTCTTAATGGCCGAATCTATTATTGCCTTTTCTCTTTTCTTTTTTCTTCGGCCTTTCTCTCTTTTTCACTCTTTCTCTTTTGATCACTCTCTTTTTGTAACCTCACTTGATCTTTATGAACTTTTTTTGGTGTCAAAGGAACTAGAGTGATTGTCCTTTGATTAAGTACAAATGAGTACTTGTTAGTGAAGCCATCATGTTTAATACGCCTATCAAATTGCCATGGTCGACCTAGTAATAAGTGTCCAACTTGCATCGAAACCACATCGCATAAAACTTCATCTTCATATTTTCCGATACGAAAAGAAACTAACACTTATTTATTCACCTTCAGTTTACCACTATCATTTAACCACTATAACTTATAAGGCCGGAGATGCTTCATGGTTGGTAACCCTAATTTCTATACCATAGTAGTGCTAGCTACATTAGTACAACTACCACCATCAATAATCATACTACATACCTTGTTTTGAACGTGGCACCTAGTATAAAAGATGTTTTCTCGTTGCACCTCTTCATCTTCTTTGACTTGCACACTCAAAGCTCTCCTTGCCACCAACAAATCTCCTTGGGCAGGGTATTCCTCTTCATCGGCATCCTCTAATGGTGGCATAGGATCAGTGTCATCTTCGTCTTCGGTTTCAATTTTACCGTCATCTCACAACACCATAACTCTTTTGTTTGGATATTGGCTAGCTATGCGATCCCTTCCTTGATATTTAAAGCACTTGATATCACGATTACTAAAAGTAGAAGAATCAAATTTACCTTGATTTACATGGCTGGTCACTTCTTGCTTTTGCTCAGCTTTAGGCTTCATCGTAGGTTGCCTATCATCCTTTTTCCATTGATTTGATTTCTAAGCAGATGTACTTGTATTTTGGCTTGGACTTGTGCTACCCCTCCTCTTAAGTTGGTTCTCAATTTTTATAGCCATGTGTTCTATATCTTCCAACTCCACGTAATGTTACAGTTCTACCATATTAGCAATTTCTCGATTCAAACCAACCAAGAATCTGGACATTGTAGCCTCTCGATTCTCCTCTATATTTGCTCGAATCATAGCAACTTCCATCTCCTTATAATATTCCTCTACACTCCAGTTACTTTGCCTAAGGCTTTGCAACTTGTTATACAATTCTCGGTAGTAGTAGCTCAGTACAAACTTCTTTCTCATCACTGTTTTCATCTCCTCCCACGTCTATACTGGATGCTCCCTATTTTTTCTCCTATTCATTACCAACTGATCCCACCATACAATTGCATAATCAGAAAATTCAATGATAGCAAGCTTTACCTTCTTAATCTCGGAGTAATTGTGGTAATCAAATACTAATTCAACCTTTTTCTCCCATTTAAGATAAGCTTCTGGATCGTTCTTGCTTTGAAAGGATGGAATCTTCATCTTAATACTACCCAGTGAATTATCTTCTCGATTCCTAGCTCCTCAAAACTGCCCACCATGTCTCTTATTACCAACTATTGAATCTCGGTTATTTTCATCACCAAAAGTATCTCTATAATACTCTTCATCTTCAGCCCTCACTTCTTTATGCTAGAATCTCCCTCTTCCATGCATAGTAGGAGCGATTTGTGGCTATTCCATATGTGAGTTTTCTATTCTGTCCATCCGCTCATGACCCTGCTCCATCTCTGCTCTCATTACTCTTCTCATCTCGCCAATTAAGGCTTCCATAAGAAGTTTCAGATCACCCACTCCAGATGTATCTCCAAAATTATTTCTATCCTTATTGTCTGATATGTTTGCTGCAAAACTAAGTTAGAAAGAAAGAATCTCACACACTCTCTCACGTATTTCACTCAGTAATAAATCACTCAATTTCACTCGAATATATCAGATTGGCTTTTACCCTCTTATGTGCTCACCATTCTTGCCTTTTTCTACTCGTAATTTCTTAAAAGTTCTTATCAAACTAATTCAAACAAATAACGAGAATTTCATAGCAACAATCCACACAGAAAAACTCACCAACTAAATCAGGATTTAATGTAATAATCTGGAATAACAGTTTCTGGAATTTGACAAGCAAGTTAATATATAATAAGAGTCGTTTTGATTCCTGGATCAAAAGTTACGACTGTTTTACTGAACCACCCTAAAAAACTTCTAATTCAGCCACTGATTCTTCTCTTTTATTTTTTTTTGAGAACCTAGATAATAACTAAATACACAAGTGCTAACTGAAAGATACAAAGATATAAATAAGGATTCAAAAGCAAACAAGCAATTTAAATTGGCTACGACTAGAACAGATCGAGTTTATGTTTTTTTTTTGGATAATTTAGATGAAAGAAAGAAGAAAGAATATAGACTAGTTTTGACTAGAAAGAAAAGATAAAGGATAGATTAAACTTGAGACTAGAACTTGGCTCTTGATACCAAATGATACGAACCCCGCTAACTTGTGACGAAACCCGAAACAAGGATGATTCTTAGGACCGTTCTACAATCAGATTCGGATAGAAAACCTCGACCCAACACTTATAAAGAGATGTGAACATTAGTATAAAGGATGAAAAACTCGATTGATAAGTCTAGGGATGAACACTACAGAGAAATCTGATAAGTTCGAATAAGTTCTCAAAAAATCAAAGAGAAATTGCTCTTAATTTTAATGAATTGTAATCTACCCTTACTGAATAAAAAGTGTACAATATATAGGCCAAGGGCCACGAAATTTTTAGTCTAAAAACACCCTAAAAATGCCTAAGGCAACTTACCAAAAATCAGAAAAGGAAAGTAGGAAAATAACCCTAATAGCTAACCTAAATTCGTCCCTAATTACATGGTAGGCAATCTGATTTTAATTCCTTAATTTTCAGCCTATCACACACCACTAAAGAAAAGGAAACAAGCAAATAAATCATTTTGGGAAACTAATAACTAAAATAGGAAAGTAAGCTATGACTTGGCCTATGACTTAGCGTTCAAGTCTTTACATATCAGATTTCCCTTTCATATGCACCTATGGACTTTCTTGAACTTGAATCAAGTTTGTTAAGGCCTTAGAAATTCGTTTATCTCCATCAATGGGCCTCCACGTGCATGTCTGAACCCAAATCCCTTGAATCAGTCCACTTAAAATATTTTAGAATTTTTTTACACGTGCTCTTGTAACTGGACCAATGGGAACTTAGATAGGATCTGTATTTCATACTCTCGTGCTTGCCATGTCCTCATCAGTAAATTTACATTTAATATTAATTACCACTTACTAGCTCTTAGCTACTATATAGCTCTTAATCCTAAATATTTGATTGGACTTACTTTAATGGTTATAACCTTTGACTTATTTAAAGACTAACCTTTATAAAGTACGAGGCGAATTCTGGTATCTTAGAAGTTACGATTTATGAATTGATGGGAATACTAAATAGAGTAATATATCTTAATGACACTTTAGAGTCTTTCAAGATTCTAAAAATAATTAAATCTAAGATCTTATTATTCATTTTATGAATAGTTCATAGTTTTATCTAAATGGCCATTAAGGGTAAAATTAATATTATTCATTAATAGAAAAATGATAACTTAAAGTTAAATATGTGTTAGAGGGGTATTTTGGCAATTTATCTAAGTATAGCTATAATAACCCTATTTTTCTTTAAGACCAACATTTACGTATGTTCATAACTTATTGTTTTTTTTAATTCGTTATCTTTTCATCATGTAATTAAATAGAATTATGTATAACATAAATTAAATTAAATATAGATGCATAAATCTTAGAAAGTGGATTTTAGTGTTTCCATCTTAATGCGCACTTCTCCTTGATCATCATCATATCTCCTTATTGATGGTAATCAAATTTACAAACTTAAGGAGTTGTTTAGTATCGTAACTAAAAAATAATTTTTTATTTTTAAAAACAGAAAATTATTTTCTAAAAACAAATAAGGGTGCTTGGCATTGTTCACTGAGAACAGTTTTTAAAAATAAGGTTAAAGAAAACAAAAAATTCAGATAATAACAAAATATTATTTTCAAAGTGTTTTCTTAATTTTTTTTCTTAACAAAAAAAACTCATTTTTTCAGATAACTTTCGTATATGCATTCTCTCTTAGCTTTTTCTCTCATCACTTTCTCTCTCTTCATTATCTCACCTTATTTTATTCCATTATCTTCTTTCTCATCATTTTTTATTCTTTTATTTTTTTAATTATATTATCTCTCCTCATTCTCTATTGCTACTTTATTTTTAAAGACTTTCTTTATATTTATTCTCTCTCCCTATGCATTTTATTACTTTGTCTCTCTTGTGTGTTTTTATTAGTTCTTCTTTCTTTTATTTTTCTCAACATTTTTTATTTCCTCACTCTCTTATTATTATCTTTCATTACATTGTTTCTTATGACTTTCTCTCTCCTTATTTCTTTACTTAAATTAATCTCTCGTCACTCCCTCTTAACTTTTTTTCATCTAATTTTTTTCCTTAAAATTTGCTTTTAGAAAACATTTGCCAAAGGGTTTTTTGAAAACATCATAAAACTGTTTTTGTTCTTATTTTTGAAAATACAACTCTGAAAATAAAAAACAAAAAACAATGCCAAACAGACCCTAAATCTTTTTATCTAGTCTTTAACTCTTAGAAGATGATGCAAGTATGCACTAAATTGAATATTTCAATCAGAGAATGATCAAAAACACTTTCTTGATTTTTTAGAAGTAATAGGTTGAGTTATGTACGAGAGGATGAATGAAAGTCTCTCTCTTTCACTGTAGTAGGTGCAAACCCTCTTTCTCTCTCATCCTGTTTCACATGTAGCACAATAAAAGTCATTGTGTATTTTTTCTGTCATGTATCATATATATAAGGCTCAAAACAGCTAAACTTAATCTAATAAAATTAGGCTTGTTCTTCAATTTGGGCTTTATGTGTATTTTTTATATTATGTCCAACTCAAGTAATTTATTTATAAAAATACTAATTTATATGTCAAATATTTATTTCCACAGTTTTAGAAAACTAATTTTATAAATACCACCAACCAATTAATAGATTTTGTTGAGCTAGACAAAGGACCTAATGGATATAAATAACTTAATTAATTGGGTTAGATAGGGATATTAACTTAGGTTATTTCAGTGTATTATCTTATTTGATACTCTGAAAAGATAACGAGGTTTGATTAGGTCCCTCGATTAGTGAATAAAGTTAAATTAAGTCGGTAATTATTTCATTTGACAAATTTAGAGTAATTAGGTATAATAAACTTCTAGTACATTCGTGCATAATTTTATCCATATTTTATTTAAATTTTATTCTTTTATTTTTTTTTTTTTTGTTTATTTTTTTATTCATTTAGTTTTTATGCCTAAATAAAGTCGGGTTGTAATAATTTCGGTACTTAACAATAGTTTAATATCTAATTTTTGTAGATGGACCCTTCTTACCAGTATAATAGCTAGTTTTTATTTTTATTAGAATAAACTAAGTTAGTTTAGAAGACGAGAAATATATAAATAGTAAATTTGATATTTGCGTCTAATTACAACGACTAACTGTTTAATTATCATTATTATTTTTTTTATTTACGTTTTCAGTTAGATACGTCGTCTTGTGTCATGTACTTCTATATGCAATTTAATAGATATCTGAAATGGTCAAAATCTTCAAAGTTCAGAATATGACTTTTTCGTATAATATTCATGTGTTGACTGCATGTCTGTTTTTTAATTTATATTTATTTGTGACCGATAAAAGGTATCTCATTCTCACTCATTTAATTTGTTCAAAGTAAATTTTATTATGTTTTCTTAATCCAAAAGCCCTACTCAACGAGCTTTGATTTCTTTCCTAATTTTTTTTTCATTTTAGCAAACTGTAAATTAATTTATTAATTAAATAAATTATGGAAAATTATATCTGTAACCATGAGGAGTATGTAGGAAATGA
>JXTB01000009.1:21291-34307 GCA_002914805.1 Parasponia andersonii
TTTATTATAAATATATATATATAAATATAGGGCACTGTGCCTCATTTCATTTTGAGTGCCTCGTTTCATTTTGAGGTGCCACATAAGTTTTGTTCACGTTAGATCTTTCATAAAGTTACTTTTATGTAATCTAACGTTTATTAATCAAGGGTAATAAGTAAGGGGTACTTTCAAAGGCAAAAATGGTAACCGGCTTGGTTACCTGTACTTGACTAGGAATTTTTTAATGCCTAATAAAAAATGAAAAACGGCTTCTGACTTTAGTTTATTCGTAGTTGTCGTTTTCCCTCTTTCTTCCTCACCCAAACGAGGAACTCATTGCCTTCAAAAAATTATATTACTCTCTTTCTCTGCTGTGTTTTTATTAGCTTTTCTTTCTTCTACTTTTTTAATATTTTTTATTTTTTCATTCTTTTATTATTATCTTTCATTATATTATTTTTTATACTTTTCTCTTTTTTTATTTCCTTATTTAAATTTATCTCTCGTTATTCTTTCTTAACTTTTTTTCATCTAATTTTTTTCCTTAAAATTTACTTTTAGAAAACATTTGCCAAACTCTGTTTTCTGAAAACATCATAAAACTATTTTTGTTCTTATTTTTGAAAATATAACTCTGAAAACAAAAAACAAAAAATAATACCAAATAGGCCCTAAATTTTTTTGTCTATTCTTTAACTCTTAGAAAATGATGCGAGTATACACTAAATTGAATATTTCAATTAGAGAATGATCAGGAACACTTTCTTGATTTTTTGGAAATAATAGGTTGAGATGTGTACGAATGGATGAATGAAAGTCTCTCTCTTTCACTGTAGTAGGTGCAAGCCTTCTCTCTCTCATTCTGTTTCACATGTAGCACAATAAAAGTCATTGTGCATTTTTTCTCTCATATATCTTATATATGAGGCTCAAAGCTGCTAAACTTAGTCTAATAGAGTTAGGCTTGTTCTTCAATTTGGGGTTTATATATATTTTTTATAATATGTTCGACTCATGTAATTTATTTATAAAANTCTGAACTTCAGGCAAGATCGGAGAGGCGGGGGTGGCCACCTGCAAAGACTCTCCGATACTTAAGTCAGTGGTCTTTCTTTGATTCAGGGTAGCAAGGATTTTGTTTTATATGAGTATGTCTTTGTTTCTTGCTCGTAAACTTTTAAATATCTCTTTATGTCTTTGTTTCTTGCTCGTAAACTTTTAAATATCTCTTTTTGTATGTGTACATGCCTCTCTCGGGAACTATGGCTCATATATATATAGTCCTGAGATTGTGAACCACCCGGTTCTCAATCTCAGGATTGAGTACTTTTTTTCTCAAAGTTTTTTCCAGAGATCACGGGCCGAGATTACCGTGATCTCCTCTGTATTGTTGTAGCCTGGTTTCTGCCGCCTCCTATGGCTTGAGTCTGTCAGGGGTGAGATTTAGATAAATCGCCGTTCTGTCAGGATGGCTTGCCCCTTGCGCACACCTACCCAAGATCGTATTAAATGCTCTGTCTGAGTCTGGAGTTGTGAGTTGCTTTCTATTGTATTCTGGTGTTATTCTTATTTTGAAGATTGTTCAATCCTAGCTTTCTCTATGTCTCTTTATTACTTAACTTGTAATATTATTTTTTATATGGAGAGAAAATTGTTTGAGTATTACTTTTTTATATACTTTTGTCATGAATTCAAATGGAGAAAGTAGTATAGGGAATTCATACGGGGAGAATCTTTTTTTAAAGGTAAAATAGTTATTATGCAATATCTAGTTTGATATTTGACTCTATCTTTTTAATGAAGTCAAAAGGGAGAGAATAATATTGATTTATGAATATGAAGAGAAAAGCTTCATTTATGAGTGTGCATAGTTTAAGGGAGAGAACTTTGTTTAGCATACATTTCTAATTTTCTCACAATATGCTTATGATGCTTGATTGAGTTAAAAAGGGGGAGCAAGTCCCTTTAACTTTCTTAAGCATATTTTGAGATGGAACTTAAAATATAATAAGGAATAAGATAAACTTGTCAAATTTCATACTTTAATATCCTTATTGCATATTTTTTTTTATCTCATAAATCAATTTTTGTTATCATCAAAAAAGGGGAAGATTGTTGGAAAATTAGTGCAGTGGCTCACGCTCTGAGTGTCGAGAAGACCAAGCGCGAGGTGCTGGCTGTGAGACTGGTCGAGGCAGAGGCCGACAAACTTGCTCATTCTGAGGCCGTTAGACTGGCTCAGAATGAGCTAACGGTCAAGGAGCAAGAACTGTAGAGCACGGGGGCAGAGATGGGACTGGCTTTCGTCACTCGTGACAGGGTTGTTGATGATGCCAAAGAAGCGAGGAAAGCCGAGGCCAAAGCCAAGCTAGAGGCCCACTCTCTACAATACAGACTTGACTGGTCTAACGAGATAAATCGATATCTCTTCTTGGATCACAAAAATCTGATGGGTGCTCATGTGGAGATGTCTCACAAAACAGTGAGGACCTTGCCGGCATTAACACTTTTTTGGTCGACTTATCGCAGCGGCAAGCGGAGCTCAGGCTGGCGGCGCTGAAGGATAGGCTGGCGGGCGCAGAGAAACTAAAAACGAGGTACCAGAGGCAGGTGGATGTCCTTTCTGTGGAAAGTTACAGGTCTGGCTGGGAGAATAGAGAGTTTGAAGGCCACATTGAGGTGGTAATGCTAGACCAGTTTGACGAGCAGAAAGGCATCGAGAGAGACCACTATTACGTCAAGCACTACATGCAGCAGCTTGGGGATGAGATCAGCATCATGTACCTGGCTGACGTGCTGAAGATGCTTGCTGTGGAAAAGGACGGGCCCTCTACATCCGCCTCTGATGCCAAAGAGCTTATCCCTATTTCCGGTCCGCCAGATCGAACTTCGGAAGCCCCTGGCAGTCAGCCTGGTCTCGAGATCTCAACTGGTGAGGGGTCTGGTGTGGTCATTGTATCCAATGATGAATCCGACCTTGGTACGCCACCCTCCACCGGGGCTGGTCCAAGCGCCGGGACTGGCCACGCTCCCCTGGCCGGAGGTAATTAGGGTCCCTAATTTTGTACATTTGTAAAGCTAACCCTCGTTGTAACCCTCCATATAAATAATAAGAATAGTGCAATTCTCTTTAGACTGTTTTCTTTTTCTTTGTTGACTACGTCCAGGGTAAAGTTAAACCTTGTTGTAGCTGTCTATATAAATAATTGTGGATGACTCGGATGGACACAATTTCAGACTATTAGTGAGTCCTCCTCGAGCCATGGCTATCAAGATTAGTTCTGGAGATAAGGTTGTGAGCTTTGACTCATCCGGCTTTACGGAGTTATAACTTCTGTTATGACTTGTTTTGGCTGAGTTCGACCCGCGCGTTTGGCTGGACTTCTCCGACCCTAAATGGGACCGCGCTCAGAACCAGCTCCAAGGATTAGTCGACCATTGTTTGGACCCGTCGTTGCAAAAGAGAAGGCCTGGGCTCGGCTCTTACTGGGAAAAAATAGGGCACTACCACTCTGATATCTCCCTATGAGTCCATTCTCGACTTGCCTCTAAATAGGGCTTATGAGCACGCACCAATGTTGACCGTGCGCTTTGTATTTTTAGGACATAATAAATAGACTTTAATCTTAATTTCTGTCTTCATGTTTGGTCTGGTACTGGACTACTTCCAATTGGTAGACTCCAAATCCGTTCGCATCCTGCCCATGCGCAAATAAACCATCCCCCAGGTAGAGCCTGCTTTCCTTTAGCTCTTCGTATAGCTAAAACATTCCTTAGGGAGGGTCCACTTCCAACGGGTGGATCCCGACCCTACTTTCCTTTAGCCATTCGTATAGCTAAAATGTTCCTTAGAGAGGGTTCACTTCCAACGGGTGGATCCCGACCCTGCTTTCCTTTAGCTCTTCGTATAGCTAAAATGTTCCTTAGGGGGTCTGCTGGCAAACTTTTGGGTTGTGTAGCCCTTTTCTCCTCGTACGTTTTCTCAGGTCATCGGCAAGCGTTTTATTGCGCGAGGTGATTCCCATAGTACGATTGTTTTGACGACTACTGGCAAGTTTTTGGTTGCATAGTTCTTTCTTCTTCGTACGTTTTCTCGGGCCATCAGCAAGCATTTTATTGCATGATGTGATTCCCATAGTACGATCATTTTCGAGGTCTGCTGGCAAGTTTTGGCTGCGCAGCTCCTCCTTCTTCATATGCTTTCCCGGGTCATCGAGAAGCGACATGATCCCCATAGTATGATCATTTTCGAGGTCTGCTAGCAAGTTTTCGGTTGCACAGCTCTTTCCTTTTCGTACATTTTCTCGAGTCATCGACAAGCGACATGATCCCCATAGTACGATCATTTTTGAGGTCTGCTAGCAAGTTTTCGGTTGCGCAGCTCTTTCCTCTTCGTAAGTTTTCTCGGGTTGTCGACAAGCGACTTGATCCCTATAGTACGATCGTTTTTGAGGTCTGTTGGCAAGTTTTTGGTTGTGTAGCTCTTTCCTCTTCGTACGTTTTCTCGGGTCGTCAATGAGCGATGTGATCCCTATAGTACAATCATTTTTGAAGTCTGCTGGCAAGTTTTTGGTTGCTCAGCTCTTTCCTCTTCGTACATTTTCTCGGGTCATTGACGAGCGACGTGATCCCCATAGTACGATCTTTTTTGAGGTCTGCTGGCAAGTTTTTANTCTTTCCTCTTCGTACGTTTTCTCGGGTCGTCGACAAGCGACATGATCCCCATAGTACGATCATTTTTGAGGTCTGCTGGTAAGTTTTCGGTTGTGCAGCTCTTTCCTCTTCGTACGTTTTCTTGGGTTGTTGATAAGCAACATGTTCCCCATAGTACGATCATTTTTGAGGTCTGCTGGCAAGTTTTTGATTACGCAGCTCTTTCCTCTTCGTACATTTTCTCGGGTCGTCGACAAGCGATGTGATCCCTATAGTACGATCGTTTTCGAGGTCTGCTAGCAAGTTTTTAGTTGTGCAGCTCTTTCCTCTTCGTACATTTTCCCGGGTCGTCGACAAGCGACGTGATCCCCATATACGATCATTTTCGAGGTCTGCTAGCAAGTTTTTGGTTGCGCAGCTCTTTCCTCTTCGTACATTTTTTCGGGTTGTCGACAAGCAGCGTGATCCCTATAGTATGATCATTTTTGAGGTCTGCTGGCAAGTTTTTGGTTGCGTAGCTCTTTCCTCTTCGTACGTTTTCTCGGGTTGTCGGCAAGTGACGTGATTCCCATAGTACGATCGTTGATTACGCGAGTAGTGCATATGGTCCGCAACTGTGGAAGACTCTTTTCCGTGGCAACCCGGTATGATTCTTTGCCTGTGCAACTGAGGCGCAGGGTCTGCCACCGTGGTATGATTTTTTGCCTATGCAAATAAGACGTGGGGTCTGCCACTGTGGGCAGACCCTTTTTCGTGGCAACCCAGTATGATTTTTTCGTGTGACAGAAGACCTGACATGTTTCAGAATTAAGCTTTTTAATAATATAAGCATTCATATGGGTCTCACGCATGAATAGTGTGCAGAGTTTGCCACTGTGGGCAGACCCCTTTTTCATAGTAATCCAAAAGATGAATCCACGCGACAAAAAAGGGGAACTTGACCTGTTTTGGATTTTAGCTTTTCAATAAAATAAGTATTCACATGGTCTTACATCATATGCATGTGTCTTACACGTGATACTTTTTCAAGTGCTGAGCGTTCCACGTGTTCGGCAAGTTTTTTCCGGTCTTGAGTTCTTTCAGGATATACGCACTATTGTCGAGTACTTTGATCACCTCATAGGGTCCGATCCAATTGGAGTCCAGTTTCGAGGTATTCCCTATTCTAACTTTCAGAACCCAATCCCCGGCGTTAAATCGTCGAGCACTAACCTTTTTTGCATAGTGGGATCTAGCCTACTGGTGGTACGAAGCCAGGTGGACCAGGGTCATGTCTCTCGTTTCCTCCAGGAGGTCTGTGTTGCGGTTTAGCTAGCGTTCATTTAAGAGGGCATCTCTTACCACTTCGGAGCGGAGGGTCAAGAGGCCGATCTCGGTCGGGATCACGGCCTCTGATCCGTAGACCATGGCGAATGGCGTTCTTCTAGTCGACCTCTGCTCCATGGTTCGATGGGCCCATACCACAGCCGACAGCTCTTCTAACCACTTGCCTTTAGCCTCCTGCAAGTTCTTTTTGATGTTGTTGAATATGGCTTTGTTCGTTACCTCCGCTTGGCCGTTCCCCTGAGGGTAGTTCACAGAAGAGAAACTGAGCCTTATATCATACAGCTCGCACAACTCCTTGATCTTAGCATTTTGGAACTGTGTGCCATGATCGGTGTGTATGTCTTTCGGAATCCCGAACCGACAGATTATGTTCTTCCAGATGAAGTTAATGGTTTCCGTCTTACTAATGATCGCGTAGGCTTCAGCCTCTACCCATTTGGTAGAGTAATCCGTGGCCAGCAGGACGTATCTCATTCCTGCTAGACTTCTGGGGAGCTCTCCGATGATGTCCAGATCCCATTTGGCAAACGGCCAGGGGGTTATGTTCGAATGAAGTACCTCCATGGGCTAGCGTTTCATTGGGGCGAACCTCTGGTACTTATCATATTTCTTGACGAATCAGACCGCCTCTGTCATCATGTATAGCTAGAAGTATCCGGCCGTTAGAGCTTTGTGGGTGAGGCTGTGTCCGCCAGAGTGGTTGCCGCATACCCCCTCGTGGATTTCCTCTATTAGCTTTTGCACTTCGACGGGACCTATACACCGCAGAATCGAACCCATTATCGATCTCCTGTATAGTCGTTCCCCCACCATCGAGTACCTGGCAGCCTTCAACCTGACTGACCTTGCTTCTCGGGGGTCCGCGGGTAGGTTTCCCAACGTCAAATACTGGGTGATGGGTTTCATCCACCGTTCGTCAGCAGTTCCGGTTGCAAACACATGGTGTGCAGGGGTCTATGGGGGGTCCTCCATTTTCTTGCCTTCTAGGAGAACTTCTATGCTTCCAGCCATACCCCCGATTGACGAACTCTTAGCTAGCTCGTCAGCCCTCTGGTTCATCTCCCTGGGGATCGATTCAATATTGAAATTGCCAAAGCGAGCTTTTGCCCCTATTACCTTGGAGAAGTACCTGTGCAACCTCGGTAGTTTCCCCTGACCTGACCCGTGATTAACTGCCAGTCGGTTTTTATTGCGATGTTCTCCACTCCGAAGTACAGTGCCAGCTCAAGGCCTTGCAGCAGTACCTCGTACTCTGCCTCATTGTTAGTCACCTGGAAGCCGAGCCTCAATGCCTTCTCAACTCTGAGACCCGTTGGGGTCTGCAAGACTATCCTGATACCTGACCCTGAGGCATTCGTGGGTCCGTCGGTATAGAGCGTCCAGGCTGAAGGGGGCGAAGTTGAGACATCTGAAATGGGTCGTGCAGCTAGCCGAAGTATTCTATTTTCACCAAGAAATCTGCCATGACTTGTCCTTTCTTTGCCGCTCGAGGCCGATACTCAATGTCGTATATTCCCAGCTCGATGGCCTACTTGGTCAGTCGTCCCGATAGATTTGGCTTGGCCAAAATTTGCCGGATAGGGAAATCTGTATACATAGTGACCGAGTATGCCTCAAAGTACTACCGGAGTTTCTTTTTAGCATTGACTAGAGTGAGGACCAGCTATTCTGCCACACTATTTCGCGTCTCAGCATCCAGGAGCATGCGGCTTATATAAAACACTGGTTTTTGTTTGCCATCTTCCTCGATGAATAGTACGGCACTGATCGCTACTTCGGATACTGCTAAATAGGCATACAGGATTCCCCCTCTGCTGGGGAAGCCAAGATAGGTGGGTGAGTCAAATACAACTTGAGATATGTCAGTGCCCTGTCTTGTTCCTTCCCCAGACGACAGTAGAGCTTTTCTTCAAGAATTGGAAGAAAGGCTTACATCGGTTGGACATCTTGGAGACAAATCGGTTGAGAGCGGCTATCTTCTCGGCCAGGCGTTGGACCTCCTGAATGGTCGAGGGTCTCTGCACATTTGCGATCGAGGTCAGCTGGGTCGGGTTTGCCTCAATTCCCCTCCTGCTCACAATATGTCCCAAGAATTGACCGGAGGACACCCAAAACGTGCATTTCTTGGGATTCAGACGCATTCGATATTGCCTAAGAATTTGAAAACATTCGTCTAGGTATCTCAGATGGTCTGAATCTTCTCTGCTCTTCACGACCATGTCGTCAATATAGACCTCCATAGTCTTCCCTAGTAGCCCGACGAACATCTTATTCATGAACCTTTGGTAGGTTGCCCCCGTGTTCTTCAAGCCAAATGGCATACGCCTGTAGCAGTACAGACCATGCTCCGTGATAAAAGCCATGTGGATCTGGTCTTCTGCATACAGGGGGATCTGGTTGTATCCAGAATAGGCATCCAAAAAGCTCATTCTGTTGAATCCTGCCATTGCATCTACCATTTGGTCGATTCTTGGTAGGGGGAAGCTATCCTTCAGGCAGGCCTTGTTCAGGTTAGTGAAGTCTATGCAGATACGGTCGTTACCATTTTTCTTTTTCACCATCTCAGGGTTGGAGACCCAACACGGGTACACGCATTCCCTGATCAGACCGTTCTCTAGCAGCTTTTCCACCTCCTTGTTGATCGCCCTATTTTTTTCTAGTGAGAACCTTCTGGGTTTCTGCCTGACTGAAGGGAAATCAGGGTCTATGTTTAGTCGGTGGCAGGTGTGTGCGGGGTCTATCCTGGGTATGTCTTCGTGGGACCACCCGAAGACGTCCTTGTTTTGCTTCAGGAATCCCACCATCTCGTTCTTCAACTGCTCAGGTAATAAGGCCCTGATTAGAACCACCTTCGCCGGTTCTGCCTCTTTCAAATGGACTGCTTCTAGCTCCTCAATCGTGGATTCCAAGCCGTCAGACTCTTCTTTGATCCGCTTCATGTATGCTGGCAGGCGGTCCTTTGATTGCTATCCGTCCTCGGTCGAGGCACTTACACTCGCGTCAGCTCCCCTCAGGGCGGTTGAAAAGTATTTCCTTGTGGAGGCCTGGTCTCCCTTGATGTGCATTGTATGGGTACCATCCTTTGATAGACATCTTAAGACCTGGTGGAGGGTGGAAGCGACCCCATGCATGGTGTGGATCCATCCCCTTCCCATGATGATGTTGAAGGAGGACTGGTAGTTAATGATGACAAAGTCCACATCCAAGCATCTCTCAGCAGTGCAGACCTTCAGGGTCACGATGCCCAAGGGGCTGACCTTAGTGCTGTCGAAAGTGAACAATAGCTGAAAGGTTAGCCTGAGTGCACTTCGATCCAGGCCCATATTTTCGAATGTGCTAAGAAACAGGATATCGACGCTACTTCCATCGTCGACCAAGACCCTTTCGATAAACGCGGAGCTGATCTGCAGTTTAATCACCAAGGGGTCATCGTGAGGCAGGCGTACCGTGGTCAAATCTTGCTGAGTGAAAACGATGGGGGCGACAGAGGCGCGACTTTCTCCCATCATCAAATGGTTGATGGAATGGCCCATCCCCCTTAGGCACTTCACCCTTCCTTCAGCCCTTTTGAAGCATTTTTCCTTCTCCTCTTGATCCTGGGTCGACTCTGGCCTGCCCATGATTGTCGGCACTATCCTCAGGGTCTGTTCTCCTGACTCAGAAGCCTGGATCTGCTTCTCCTTTTCAGGCCTGGAGACGTCTTCCTGTGGCTGGGTTCTGCTGGTTTTCACATATTGTTTCAACCTGCCAGCATGGATCGCCATCATGACCTACGCGTAAAGGTTACGGCAGTAGGCGGTTTCGTGCCCGTAGTCTTTGTGAAACTGGCAGTACCTGCTCCTGTTTTTCATGTCCTCAGGGACGCCAGATTTGGGCGGGTTTTTCAAGATGCCCCTATCCCTATTTTGGAGGTAGATTATATCGATCGGCGTGTTGAGCTCATACTTTGGCAGAGGGTCGTGGGGCGTCTTTCTCCTCTTGCCACCTTCTTGACTGTCTTGGATGGGGGCTTCCTGTTTCGGAGTCGGCCCTTAGTCCGGTGAGGGCCTTTTCACCCCTTGCGGGGCCGGAGTTTGTACCGGCATCATTGTTATCGCGGCGGAGGTCTTGGGCACCTTCTGGTGGCTTTGTAGCACCCTGAATACCCCTTCTGACTTTGCCTGGATGTCCGCCATATCGTATGGAAGATTCAAAATAAGGTGGTCCAATAACATTGATCCTGGCTGCAGGCTCCTGACGAATGAGCCTACGGCTTAGATCGAGTTGGCGTTATGGACTAGGGACATCAGCTCGAGGAAACGCGACAGGTACTCTCACGGGGACTCATCTGCGGCCTGCTCCAACTGGTCAAGGTCTCGCATTGTTTTTTTCTGTCTCTGGACACCTGCGTACTACTTTAGGAAAAGTTTGCAGAAATCTTCGAATCCGTTTATGGATTTCTCCGGGAGCTGTCTGAACCATAGTAGGGCAGGTCCTGCCAGGGTTGTAGAGAAGACTTTACAGGTCACGGCCTCGTCCCTGGTTGCCAATGCCATCTTCTGTTGAAAGTGGTATATGTGATCGAGAGGGTCAGTTTTCCCCTCGAACAAAGTTGGGGTCGTGAAGTCCCTCGGCCTGGGCTCCATCTGGATCCAGTTGGTGAAGGCCATTTGGTTGATCCCTCGCACAGTTTGCTCTGCAAGATCGTCGGGGGTCTGGCTGTGATGGGCCCTGAGTCTTTTACCCAACTCTGCCATTATCTCTTGCTTCCAGTCGGGAGGCGTACCTCCTGGGCTTCCATGGCATTTTCCGCCCATCGCCCCTCTGGTTTGGAGGGGTCTCGACTGGCTTTGCTGCATCCCCTGCATCCGCGATCCAGATAGGGCGAGAACTTCTCCTCGCGGTTGGCTTCCGAATTCTTGTTAG
Source organism: Parasponia andersonii (assembly GCA_002914805.1). NCBI lineage: Eukaryota > Viridiplantae > Streptophyta > Magnoliopsida > Rosales > Cannabaceae > Trema > Trema andersonii. Next base: position 32,158 of record JXTB01000009.1, read on the forward strand.
ACTTCTTCGTCAAAATCTTCTCTCCGTTTGATCCTGTTTTCATTCGCCAACAGCCCTTCGAGGCGGGCGTTATCTCTGCGTACCTCTGCAACTTCGTCCCTTAAACCCAGGACGGCCTCGTGGGCCATCTCTGCCTTCCGGTTTGCTTCCATCAGGGCGGTGAGCATCTGATCCAGCTTTTGCTCCAGATCTGGTCGTGCTTCTCAGGAGCTCCCTTCGGCATCGGGACTTGTGTTCCTGGTTCTCATCCACGAGTGTGCCATCCGACGTTGTATGGCCTTTTGTTTGGGGAGAGCGAGATCGTGAGTCTCCTACTCTTTTTCTCATGCTCAACCGTTTTTCTCACAGATGCACCAAACAGTTGGATCAGTTTCTCACCAGCCGTCCACATGTCTTTGAACCGCTGATGATGTGTCCTCCAACTATCCACGTGTCCATGCTATTTCAAAGTGCTCTGAACTTCAGGCAGGGTCGGAGAGGCGGGGGTGGTTACCTGCAAAGACTCTACGATGCTTAAGTCAGTGGTCTTTCTTTGATTCAGGGTAGCAAGAATTTAGTTCTATATGAGTATATCTTTGTTTCTTGCTCGTAAGCTTTTAAATATCTCTTTTTGTATGTGTACATGCCTCTCTCGGGAACGCATGGCTCATATATATATAGTCCTGAGATTGTGAACCATCCGATTCTCAATCTCAGGACTGAGTACCTTTTTCCTCAAAGTTTTTTCCAGAGGTCACAGGCCGAGATTACCGTGATCTCCTCTGTATCGATGTAGCCTGATTTTCGCTGCCTCCTATGGCTTGAGTCTGTCAGGGGTGAGATTTGGACAAATCGCCGTTCTATCAGGACGGCTTACCCCTAACGCACACCTACCCAAGATCGCATTAAATGCTCTGTCTGGGTCTGGAGTTGTGAGTTGCTTTCCATTGTATTCTGGTGGAAGACCCTTGGGGCTTCCGACCCCCCAACTGTCGAGGTAAGGATCGGACTGGGCCGAGTCTATCCAGGGTCTGTGATGTGCTCGGCCCTAACCTCAGACAGCTCAATGGCCAATATGGTATCACGTGTGACCCGCGTGGCCTTTAATTAATCACTCTCGACACCTGTCGGATGGTGGGCCCCGTTTGTGACCTATTCTGCCGCTTAATCATCCACATGGTATATGATTTAAGAAGGATCCCAGAATATATATATATAAATATATATATATATTTATATATATATGGCACTTCTTCACTGCCTCATTTCATTTTGAGGTGCCTTGTAAGTTTTGTTATCCAGCTTTTATTAATCAAGGGTAATAAGTAAGGGGTACTTTCAAAGGAAAAAATGGTAACCGGCTTGGTTACCTGTACTTGACTATGAATTTTTTAATGCTAATAAAAAATGAAAAATGGCTTCTGACTTTAGTTTATTCCTATTTGTCATTTTCTGTGTCTTCCTCACACAACTGAGGAACTTGTTGCCGTTAAAAATTTTTTCTTTCTTCTACTTCACTCAACAATTTTTATTTCTCTACTCTTTTATTATTATCTTTCATTACATTGTTTCTTATGACGTTTTCTCTCCTTATTTCTTTACTTAAATTTATCTCTCGTTACTCTCTCTTAACTTTTTTTCATCTAATATTTTTCCTTAAAATTTGTTTTTAGAAAACATTTGCCAAACCACCCCTGTTTTCTGAAAACATCATAAAACTGTTTTTGTTTTTATTTTTGAAAACACAACTCTGAAACAAAAAACAAAAAACAATGCTAAATAGCCCCTAAATATTTTTGAATGTTCTTTAACTCTTAGAAGATGATGTAAGTAGGCACTAAATTGAATATTTCAATCGGAAAATGGTCAAGAACACTTTTTTAATTTTCTGGAAGTAATAGGTTAAAATGTGTACAAGAAGATGAATGAAAGTCACGAGAAGATGAATGAAAGTCTCTCTCTTTCACTGTAGTAGTTGCAAGCCCTCTCTCTCTCTCATTCTGTTTCACATGTAGCACAATAAAAGTCATTGTGCATTTTTTCTCTCATATATCTTATATATGAGGCTCAAAGCTACTAAACTTAGTCTAATAGAGTTAGGCTTGTTCTTCAATTTGGGGTTTATATATATTTTTTATAATATGTTCGACTCATGTAATTTATTTATAAAA
>JXTB01000009.1:35933-54894 GCA_002914805.1 Parasponia andersonii
CGAATGGTAGAAAGAGCGTTTGGGCAGGTGTTGTCATAGAATGTTGAAGAAAGTTGAGCTGTGCATGTAGTACTTGTGCTCAGAAGGAACATGAAGGCAACGGCCCATGTAAAAGAACAAACATTAGAAGGTAAACCCATTTCAGATTTTTGGAAGTAATTTAAACTCTAAAGTATTTGGTATCTATAAAAATTGTGGAATAATTAATAAACGATATTAGAATAAAATAGGAAGATATTTTTCGATAGAGAGTAGGGATGAGTATTGATGGTGAAGAAATAGCAATAAAGCTCATCAGTATTTAAAGGATGAATGCTTGTGATCGATATGTTGAAAATAGCATGAATATTTTGTCTGGGTCATTGTTCATCGCCGCGTTGCTAGCCGCAGTGCCTGGTCTGCTTTGGTTGGCATACCTAGCTAGCATGCATAATGAAAGACAGTTTCATCGAATATTGCTCTCTTTAAATTCCCATAAATGAATTAAAGTCAGAGAGAGAAAGCCACGTCAAAAAAGCAATTTCTTCTAATTAGATGATGAATCATGATTCAACCTCGTATAAAATATGTATACAAGATATACTATTGGGTCACAATTCAGTAGTTCTTTTTTTTTTTAACTTATCTAGAGTTCATTTTTTTTTTCTGGTAATTATATTATTATCTAACAATTATTATAATTTGAGTATTTAGAAAAAAATAATAAATATATATTATTTAATACTCTGTTTTGCTATACTTTTTTACCATGGTACTCGATAATGTATAAGATAAATTTTAATTTGATAATAAAAATACTACTAAGATTTGTAGTTTGACCGAATAATATACTCTTAAAAAAGAGACATTTTTAAGTTATTATAACGCAATAGATGTGAACCGTAATTTGGAGTCCATGCGGCAGTAGATGTGAACCGTAATTTGGAGTCCATGCGTATGCGGTGGCAAATAAATTGACCTTTTTATAATTATATACTAGTACATATTTTTGCTTCAAGATTATAATAGTACATACGTCTCCTAATTAATTGCTCTGTGTTGAAAGTTGTAACCTCTAATCTCACTCCAATTATGATGGGTCTGCAATCAAAAGAATTTTTTTAAAGTTCGAGTTAAATATTTAGATTAAATTTGACTTCTTATATTTTAAAAATTTAATATTTAGAAATTAACTTATGGGGCATTTTTAAATGGTGTTTTCTTCAATTCTACAAATATTTTTTATGGGTCTTGTTCTGTACGAGGCAGAAGATGTACATACAATTGAAAGAACTTGAAAGTTGAAATAGGAAGTTGCGATTACGTATTTCCATGGGTGAGAAACAGAGTTATAAAATGGCATAAAAAGCTTCATTAAGTGTACTTAATTTCACCACATAAATAGATAATGTAAAGATAGGAGCATGGATCGGTAAATGATCTTAGAAATTCATTTGGCAGTTTATCTGTTTGCACACCGTGATCACATAGAAGTGCAAAAATGGACCGTAAAAATAAAGAATGATTATATACGAACTATATAATCATATATATATATATATAATTGTCAATCTAATAAGTATTTTTTTTCTATAGATATTTTTTATCTAGGAGATTATTATTTAACCTACGATAGTGATTTAACGACTATTATAATATTTATAAAAAGACATACATTATTAATATTATTTCTCTCAGTGTATAATAAATTTTAATTGACTAAAAAAATACATATGTATAGGTTGAAAAAAAAAACTTAATGAATTGATGCCTTATATGTATAACATAACGGGGGGATATATAGGTACAAATTAATAAACATCGTTGTATTATTATTGTTATTTGTATCATTATTGCTATTATTACTAGTATATATTCTTGTTGTCATCTTGGTTTGCACTATGATGCGTACAACCGGCAATGTGATTTTGTTCCATGAGATTTGTGTCGCTTTGTGATTTATTTTGTGTACAACCGGCAATGTGATTTTGTTCCATGAGATTTGTGTCGCTTTGTGATTTATTTTGTTATTTGATGAGGAGGATATTTATCGATAGATCAAGTACTATTTTAGCTCAAGCAGTTATGCATTTTTAAGTGCTTTTGTTAGTTTAATATGTTGTTGTGTATTTTTGTAGTTTTTATGAATAAATGAAAATTCATGTGAATTTGTACAAAAAAGACCATTTCAAACTATTTGGATTCAAGTCAAAAATGGAGCAAAAACGATAAAATGGAGCACCCAAGCAACAATCGGGGCACCCCTGTGCCTAACTTGCTACCTAGTGGCACTCTTGTGTCATTTAAATGAACGTGTTGCATAACTTTATGCGTCTTGGATATCTAATGTTTTGAGCGTATTTTTGATCCATTTTAATGAACTTTAACCATTTCGATATCTCCTTTCTTATGAAATAGTAGAGACTCATCCATCCTTAAGTGTATTTGAATTTGACCTAGAATGAAGCATAAAAGGGGGATGGAGGCAAAATTTCAAGGGGTGGAGAATTGGAGAGAAAAACACGTCAAATTTCTAAAGAGAAAAAGCTTGAAGTTGGAGATTTCTTAAAAATTTCTTAGGAGAGATTCTTAAAGATCTGAAGCTCATCTCCATAAGAGTATGTTTTTTTTCCCTCTACACTAATCTCTCTTGAAGTTTGTATTAGATATATTATAAAATCTTGTTTGGATATTATGAATTTTTTTGTTAAGATTAGTAATAGATTCTACTATGCTTGTTTATATTCGATAACTATGATTTGATTTATCCTTTTTACACTTTTTTTAGATTATTTTGTTTTTTTTGGGTCTATTTTCTATGTCTAATTCATTTATACTTCTCCTTGCTTAATGCTTCTAATTTATTTGGCCGATAAATTAATTGAACTTAGGTTGTAATTTTGATACTTGAGATAGATTAATTTCATAATCCAGAATTAAGAGGTATAGTTTACATTGTTATTAGACAAGAAAAAGATCCATGCCTAGATAATCACTTGATAGTTTTAGGTTATTTGGGTAATTATTGTGAGATTAAGTGCTTAACTTCTATTTGACTACTTAAACTTAATGAATACTTAATTAATCGGGTTAGATAGGGATGTCAACTTAGGTTATTTCAGTGTATTATCTTATTTGATGCTCTGAAAAGATAACGAGGTTTGATTAGGTCCCTTGATTAGTGAATTAAGTTAAATTAAGTCAGTAATTACTTCATTTCACAAATTTAGAGTAATTAAGTGTAATAAACTTCTAGTACATTCGTGCACAATTTTATCCATTTTTTATTTAAACTTTATTCTTTTTATTTTTATTTTTATTTATTTATTTTTTTATTCATTTAATTTTTATGCCTAAATAAAGTCGGGTTATAATAATTTTGGTACTTAATAATAGTTTAATACTCAATTTTAGTAGATGACCCTTCTTACCAGTATAATAGCTAGTTTTTATTTTTATTAGAATAAACTAAGTTAGTTTAGAGGATGAGAAATATATAAATAGTAGATTTGATATTTGCGTCTAATTACAACGACTAACTGTTTAATTATCATTATTATTATTTTTATTTACGTTTTCAGTTAGATACGTCGTCTTGTGTCTTGTACTTCTATATGCAATTTAATAGATATCTGAAATGGTCAAAATCTTCAAAGTTCAGAATTTGACTTTTTCGTATAATATTCATGTGTTGACTGTGTCTGTTTTTTAATTTATATTTATTTGTGACCGATAAAAGGTATCTCATTCTCACTTAATTTGTTCAAAGTAAATTTTATTATGTTTTCTTAATCCAAAAGCCCTACTCAACGAGCTTAGATTTCTTTCTTATTTTTTTTTTTCATTTTAGCAATCTATAAATTAATTTATTAATTAAATAAATTATGGAAAATTATATCTATAACCATGAGGAGTATGTAGGAAATGATCAGAGAATCGGAATATTTTACTTGTTGACCAAATTATTCTACTGAAAATTAAGACGAATATTGTTAAAATATTTATATTTGATGAACAATATCCCTTACGGGGAAGATATCTAATGAGAGATGTATTCAACACTCTTACTCAAAAACGTCGCATCTGCTTTAAAAAAACAAGTCATGTCATCTTTTATATATATATATATATATATATATATATATATATATATATATGTTTGGATTGGTTTCTCACCAGCCGTCCACGTGTCTCTGAACCGCTGATGATATGTCCTCCAACTGTCCACTTGTCCTTGCTATTCCAAAGTGCTCTGAACTTTAGGTAGGGTCAGAGAGGCGGGGGTGGCCACCAGCAAAGACTCTCCGATGCTTAAGTCTTTCTTTGATTCAGGGTAGTAAGGATTTAGTTCTATATGAGTATATCTTTGTTTCTTGCTCGTAAACTTTTAAATATCTCTTTCTGTATGTGTACATGCCTCTCTCGAGAAAACATGGCTCCTATATATAGTCCAGAGATTGTGAACCACCCGGTTCTCAATCTCAAGACTAAGTACCTTTTTCCTCAAAGTTTTTTCTAGAGGTCACGGGCCGAGATTACCATGATCTCCTCTGTATCACTGTAGCCTGATTTCTGCCGCCTCCTATGGCTTGAGTCTATTAGGGGTGAGATTTAGACAAATCGCTGTTCTGTTAGGACGGCTTGCCCCTTGCGCACACCTACCCAAGATCGCATTAAATTCTCTGTCTGGGTCTGGAGTTGTGAGTTGCTTTCCATTGTATTCTGGTGGAAGATCCTTGGGCTTTCGACCCCCCAGCTGTCGAGGTAAGGGTCGGACTGGGCCGAGTCTATCCAGGGTCTGTGATGGGCTCGGCCCTAACCTCAGATAGCCCAATGGCCGATGTGGTATCACGTGTGACCTGCGTGGCTTTTAGCTAATCACTCTCGACACCTGTCAGACGGTGGACCCCGTATGTGACCTGTTCACGTGGTATATGATTTGGGAACGGGTCCCACAACTGCCCCCATTTCCCTACTTGATAGATTCGTATCCGTCAAGTGGGGAAATTATTTATCCTTTCTTCCAATCTGGGGGATGCACGTGGCTCCCTCTCTGCCGACGCGGAGGCACACCATCCCATGTCACGAAATTTATTTAAATTTCGAAGTTTCGACTATTTAGCCTCCTTTGCTCTCCCCTTTTCCAGAAAAACTCTTCGGCTCCCCCTCTATAAAAGCCGCAATTATATTCATTTGCCACTTTACTAAAATCTTCAATCATTCTAGCCTCATAAAATCCTAGGGTTTCCGACTTCCTCCGTTCTAGAGACTTTTGCTCTTTCGATCGTATCCAGAACAATGACTTTGGATCAAGATTAGGAATTGCGCCCCATCGTGGTTTCGGAGTTGGATTCATTAAGAAGACAGCTCTGCCTCCCCGGTGGAGTGACGCTGCAAAGGGTCGAGGGCCCCGCGGATTGGTATCTTCATCCCTCTGCCCCCGAAGGCTCTATTATCTTGGGTAGAAAATGTCTGGAATGGCTGCGATTCCCTCTTCCTTCTCTGATCCACCAATTCTTCGCTTTGACGGGGATCCATCTGATGCAGTTAAACGCAAATGGGGTCATGATTCTGATGAGGCTTTCTGCCCTGTCAGTTCTCTATAACTTGTATATCGATCTGGAGGTGGTCTTTTATGCTAACAGACTCACCCTCATCCCCAAGAAGAGTTCCTACCCTACCTTTTACCTCCAACCACTCCCGGGACGTCACATCTTCTGGGGCTTGCCGAGATCAGACAAGCAATGGGACTCCCACACTAGGCTATACGCCGTTGGAAGGGTGTGGTGCTCCCCTTGGGTGAATGGCGAGCACTTCCGAATTCCCTCAGTTTTCCTGCAGAGTAAGTGCTAGGTCGTGATTTTTGGGTCTGTGTTCTCCTCGTCTGTTATTGCTCACGTTATTTTATCTTGTGTAGCCTCGGCAGAAGAGAGTAGGTTCGAGCCACATTTTTCAGTGGGACGGCTCAAAGGCCTGGAGGGGATCGTCTTCTTCGGATCTCCTGTGGACTGCCGGCACATCCAGGCCACCCTCAACCCCCTGGTGATGAATATGATGCCTAGGATGGCTTTATACCTTCCCTTCTCCCTGGACACCTGGGTCATCATAAAGCATCTGCGGAGTCGACTTGATGCCTCTGCCCTGAACCGATTCTGCCGGGACGAGCATGACCGCATTGCCATGGTGGGTCATCAGGTTACGGCTTCAAGCTAGTTGGTAGGCTCCAACGACCTGGTGGTGCCGACTAACCACGAGCTCGAAGAGGCTATGAGGTTTATGGCCAAGGAGTGCATCAGGCTCCATAGGGAAGAATCCGCCGCCCCTAAGAGGGCTAGAGGTGGGTTCATTTCCGCATCCCTGAGCTTTGTCGATCAGGTTAGGACCGTGATCTAAATATGTTGCTTGTTTTTACAGATCTGAGATGGGTCCATCGGCAGACCCCTCCCCCATCAAGGGGGGCCGCGGGACATAATGCTCGCCTCAAGGCCCCCGCTGGCCAGCATCTCATGGTGTCCTCAGAAGATGAAGTGCCCACAGTCCCCTGCTCTGACACAGGTGGACCTCTATCCGGGGGAACGTCTGCCATAAAGACCGTATACAGCGAGGGGATGCCCCTGAGTCTGCCTAGAGGGTTTGCTACACCAACCTCGTCCACCCCTGACTCCATTTCAAAATCGGGTGCTACTTGCCTCGGTTGAGAGATCGCCAAGCTCAGTGGGGGGGCTCCGAGGTTGAAGTCTCGGCTATCTTCCCCTCCCCCGGTCACAATAAAGCGGCGCCACGAGGTCGGCTCATCTAACAAAGAAGAGGGTCGGGTGGAGAAGAGGGGCAGGGTTTCCCCCTCGTCTGACAGTGATGACGACGGGTCCACGCTGACCCTTCTAAGGAGAAGAAGTTCCGTACGCAGTGGCCCGCCAAGAGGAGATGCACCACCTCCTGCCGTGGTCAACGGTGCTCTCGGTGGCACCAAGCTTTCCTCTGTCCCTACCGCCACTGCCTCGGGGGCATGCCCGGCTAGAGGAGAGGGTTCTCTCATGGCTAGCGGGGCGGAGCCGTATTCCCCAGGCATGGGCAACGCCCAAAGAGAGGGTCCAGCTGCAGTGCCAGAGCTGGAGGCGCTCTCTTTGGAGAACTTCGAGCTTGTCACCAGCCGTACCTTCACGCAGGTTTGGTCCACTCAATTGCTTCTATGTTTTTCAGCATCCTTATTAGACGCTGACGCCCCTTTTTTTTGTTTAACTTGTAGCTGGCCGCCATCCGGTCTTTCTATTTCTCTCGCGTTAGGGATTTGATTGAGGAGCTGAGCTCCTGCTCTGCACTGGCCAAGCGCAGCGACGCTGCCCTCACCGAGTTGAGGTCTGACTTCGATTTATATCGGAGCCTCAAAGAGACGAGGGTCAGTAGTGCGGTGGCTCACGCTCTGAGTGTCAAGAGGACCAGGCGCGAGGAGCTGGCTGCTGGACTGGTCGAGGCAGAGGCCGACAAACTTGCTCATTCTGAGGCCGCCAGACTGGCTCAGAACGAGCTAAGGGTCAAGGAGCAAGAACTTCAGAGTGTGTGGGCAAAGATGGGACTGGCTTTCGTCACTCATGATAGGGCTATTGATGAGACCAAAGAAGCGAGGAAAGCCGAGGTGAAAGCCAAGCTAGAGGCCCATTCTCTGCAATGCCAACGAGGTAAATCGATATCTCTTCTTGGATCACAAAAATCTGATGGGTGCTCATGTGGAGATGTCTCACAAACACACCGAGGACCTTGCCGGCATTAACACTTTTTTGGTCGACTTATCGCAGCAGCAAGCAGAGGTCAGGCTGGCAGCGCTGAAGGATAGGTTGGCGGAGGCGGAGAAACTAAAAACGAGGTACCAGAGGCAGGTAGATGTTCTTTCTGCGGAAAGTTACAGGTCTGGCTGGGAGAATAGAGTATTCGAAGGCCACGCTGAGGTGGTAACGCCAGACCAGTTTGACGAGCAGAAAGGCATCGAGAGAGACCACTATTCCGTCAAGCACTACATGCAGCAACTTAGGGAAGAGATCAGCATCACGTACCCGGCTGACGTGCTGAAGATGCTTGCTGCGGAAAAGGACGGACCCTCTACATCCGCCTCTGGTGCCAAAGAGCTTATCCCCATTTTCGGTCCGCCAGATCGAACTTCGGAAGCCCCTGGCGGTCAGCCTGGTCTCGGGGTCTCAACTAGTGAGGGGTCTGGTGCGGTCATTGTATCCAGTGATGAATCCGACCCTGGTATGCCACCCTCCACCGGGGCTGGTCCAAGCACCAGGACTGGCCGCGCTCCCCTGGCCTGAGGTAATTAGGGTCCCTAATTTTGTACATTTGTAAAGCTGACCCTTATTGTAACCCCCTGTATAAAAAATAAGAATAGTGCAATTCTCTTTAGTCTGTTTTCTTTTTCTTTGTTGACCACGTCCGTGGTAAAGTTAAACCTTGTTGTAGTTGTCTGTATAAAATATTGTGGATGACTCGGATGGACACGATTTCGGACTATTTGTGAGTCCTCCTCGAACCATGACTGTCAAGATCAGTTCCGGAGATAGGGATGCGAGCTTTGACTCATCCGGTTTTATGGAGTATAACTTTTGTTATGACTTATTTTGGTAGAGTTCGACCCGCGCGTGTAGCTGGACTTCTCCAACCCTAAATGGGACCGTGCTCAAAACCAGCTCCAGGGATTGGTCGACCATTGTTTGGACCGGTCGTTGCAAAGGAGAAGGCCTGGGCTCGGCTCTTACCAGGAACAAACAGGGCACTACCACTCTGATGTCTCCCTACGAGTTCGTTCGTGACCTGCCTCCTGTAAATAGGGCTTATGAGCGCGCACCACTGTTGACCGTGCGCTTTGTATTTTTAGGACATAATAAATAGACTTTAATCTTAATTTCTGTCTTCACGTTTGGTCTAGAATTGGACTACTTCCAACAGGTACACTCCAAATCCATTCGCATCCTGCCCATGCGTAAATAAACCATCCCCCCGGGTAGAGCCTGCTTTCCTTTAGCTCTTTGTATAGCTAAAACGTTCCTTAGGGAGGGTCCACTTCCAACGGGTAGATCCCGACCCTGCTTTCCTTTAGCCATTCCTATAGCTAAAATGCTCCTTAGGGAGGGTCCACTTCCAATGGATGGATCCCGACCCTGCTTTCCTTTAGCTCTTCGTATAGCTAAAATATTCCTTAGAGGGTCTGCTGGCAAACTTTTAGGTTGCACAGTCCTTTTCTCCTCGTACATTTTCTCGGGTCATCGGCAAGCATTTTACTGCGCGATGTGATTCCCATAGTATGATTGTTTTGAGGATTACTGGCAAGTTTTTGGTTGCATAGTTCTTCCCTCTTCGTACGATTTCTCGGGCCATCGGCAAGCATTTTATAGCATGATGTGATTCCCACAGTACGATCATTTTCGAGCTCTATTGGCAAGCTTTGGCTGCACAGCTCCTCCTTCTTCGGACATTTTCCTGGGTCGTCGACAAGCGACGTGATCCCTATAGTACGATCATTTTCGAGGTCTACTGGCAAGTTTTCGGTTGCACAGCTCTTTCCTCTTCGTACATTTTCTCGAGTCGTCGACGAGCGACGTGATCCGCATAGTACGATCCTTTTTGAGATCTACTGGCAAGTTTTTAGTTGTGCAGCTCTTTCCTCTTCGTACGTTTTCTCGGGTCGTCGACAAATTACGTGATCCCCATAGTACGATCGTTTGCGAGGTCTGCTGGCAAGTTTTGGTTGCACAGCTCTTTCCTCTTCGTACATTTTCTTGGGTCGTCGACAAGCGACATGATCCCCATAGTACGATTTTTTTTGAGGTCTGCTAGCAAGTTTTCGGTTGCGCAGCTCTTTCCTCTTCGTACGTTTTCTCAGGTTTTTGATAAGTGACGTGATCCCCATAGTACGATCGTTTTTGAGGTCTACTGGCAAGTTTTTGGTTGCACAGCTCTTCCCTCTTCATACGTTTTCTCGGGTCATCGACAAGCGACGTGATCCCTATAGTACAATCATTTTTGAGGTCTGCTGGCAAGTTTTTGGTTGCGCAGCTCTTTGCTCTTCATACATTTTCTCGGGTCGTCGACACGCGACGTGATCCCCATAGTACGATCGTTTTCGAGGTCTGCTGGCAAGTTTTTATTTATGCAGCTATTTCCTCTTCGTACATTTTCTCAGGTCATCGACAAGTGACGTGATCCCCATAGTATGATCGTTGCCGAGGTCTGCTGGCAAGCTTTTGGTTGCACAGCTCTTTCCTCTTCGTACGTTTTCTCGGGTTATCAGCAAGTGACGTGATCCCCATTGGACGATCGTTGATTGTGCGAGTAGTGCGTATGGTCCGCAACTGTGGAAGACCCTTTTTCTGTGGTAACGCGGTATGATTCTTTGCCTGTGCAACTGAGGCGCAGGGTCTGCCACCGTGGGCGGACCCTTTTCTGTAGCAGCTTGGTATGATTTTTTACCTGTGCAAATAAGACGTGGGGTCTGCCACTGTGGGTAAACCCTTTTCCGTGGCAACCCGGTATGATTTTTCCGTGTGGCAGAAGACCTGACCTATTTCTGAATTTAGCTTTTTAATAATATAAGCTTTCATATGGGTCTCACGCGTGAATATTGTGTGGAGTCTGCCACTGTGGGCAGACCCCTTTTCCATAGCATTCCAAAAGATGAATCCACGCGGCAAAAAAGGAGAACTTGACTTGTTTTGGATTTAAGCTTTTCAATAAAATAAGCATTCACATGGTCTTACATCATATGCATGTGTCTTACACGTGATACTTTTTCAAGTGCTGAGCGTTCCACGTGTTCGGCAAGTTTTTCCCGGTCTTGAGTTCTTTCAGGATATACGCACCATTGTCGAGTGCTTTGATCACCTCATAGGGTCCGATCCAATTGGAGTCCAGTTTCAAGGAATTCCCTATTCTAACTTTCAGGACCCAATCCCCGGTGTTAAATCGTCGAGCACTAACCTTTTTTGCGTAGTAGGATCTAGCCTGCTAGTGGTACGAAGCCAGGTGGACCAGGGCCATGTCTCTCATTTCCTCCAGGAGGTCTGTGTTGCGGCTTAGCTGGCGTTCATTTTAGTGGACATCTCTTACCACTTCGGAGCGGAGGGTCGGGAGGCCGACCTCAGTCGGGATCACGGCCTCTGATCCGTAGACCATGGCGAATGGCGTTCTTCCAGTCAACCTCCGCTCCGTGGTTTAATGGGCCCATACCACGGCCGATAGCTCTTCTAACCACTTACCTTTAGCCTCCTGCAAGTTCTTTTTGATGTTGCTGAATATGGCTTTGTTCGTTGCCTCTGCTTGGCTATTCCCCTAAGGGTAGTTCACAGAATAGAAACTGAGCTTTATATCGTACAGCTCGCACAGCTCCTTGATCTTAGCATTTTGGAACTGTGTGCCATGATCGGCGTGTATCTCTTTCGGAATCCCGAACCGACAGATTATGTTCTTCCAGATGAAGTTAATCGTATCTGTCTCACTAACGGTCACGTAGGCTTCCGCCTCTACCCATTTGGTGAAGTAATCCGTAGCCAGCAGGATGCACCTTATTCCCTCTGGACTTTTGGGGAGCTCTCTGACGATGTCCATACCCCATTTGGCAAACGGCCAGGGGGTTATGTTCGAATGAAGTAACTTTATGGGCTGGCGTTTCATTGGGGCAAATCTCTGGCACTTATTATATTTCTTGACGAATCAGGCCACCTCTATCATCATGTATGGCCAGAAGTATCCGGCCGTTAAAGCTTTGTTGGCGAGGCTACGTCCGCCAAAGTAGTTGCCGCATACTCCCTCATGGATTTCCTCTATTAGCTTTTGCGCTTCAACGGGACCTATACACCACAGCATCGGACCCATTGTCGATCTCCTGTATAGTCGTTCCCTCACCATCGAGTACTTGGTAGCCTTCAACTTGACTGACCTTGCTTCTCGAAGGTCCGCGGGTAGGTTCCCCAATGTCAAAAACTGGGTGATGGGTTTCATCCACCCTTCGTCAGCAGTTCCAGTTGCAAACACATGGTGCCCAGGGGTCTGCGGTGGGTCCTCCATGTTCCCGCGTTCTAGGAGAACTTCTATGCTTCTAGCCATACCCTTGATTGACGGACTCTTAGCTAGCTCGTCGGCCCTCTGGTTCATCTCCCTGGGTATCGGTTCAATATTGAAATTGCCAAAGCGAGCTTATGCCCCCATTACCTTGGAGAAGTACCTATGCAACCTCGGTTCTTTTACTTCGAAGTTTCCCCTGACCTGACCCGCGATCAACTGCCAGTCGGTCTTTACTGTGATGTTCTCCACTCTGAAGTGCAACGCCAGCTCAAGGCCTTGCAGCAGTGCCTCATACTCCGCCTCTTTGTTAGTCGCCTGGAAGCTGAGCCTTAATGCATTCTCAACTCTAAGACCTGTTGGGGTCTGCAGGACTATCCCGATACTTGACCCTAAGGCATTCGTAGTCCGTTAGTTTAGTGTGTCCAGGCTGAAGGGGGGCGAAGTTGAGACATCTAAAATGGGTTGTACAGCTCACCGAAGGATTCGATTTCCACCGAGAAATCCGCCATGACTTGTCCTTTCTTCGCCGCTTGAGGCCGATACTAGATATCGTAAATTCCCTGCTCGATGGCCCACTTAGTCAGTCGTCCCGATAGGTCTGGCTTGGCCAAAATTTGTCAGATAGGGAAATCCATATACACGGTGACCGAGTATGCCTCAAAGTACTGCCGGAGTTTCTTTTTAGTGTTGACCAGATCGAGAACCAGCTATTCTACCACACTATATCGCGTCTCGGCATCCAGGAGCATGCGGCTTATATAAAACACTGGTTTTTGTTTGCCATCTTCCTCGATGAATGGTACGTCGCTGATCGCTATTTCGGATACTGCTAAATAAGTGTACAGGCACTCCCCCTCTGCTAGAGAAGCCAGGATAGGTGGGTGACTCAAATACAGCTTGAGATCTGTCAGTGCCCTATCGTGTTCCTTCCCCCCGACGACAGTATAGCTTTTCTTCAAGAATTGGAAGAAAGGCTTGCATCGGTCGGACATCTTGGAGACGAATCGGCTGAGAGCGGCTATCTTTCCGACAAGGCGTTGGACTTCCCGAACAGTCGAGGGTCTCTATATATTTGCGATCGAGGTCAGCTGGGTCGGGTTTGCCTCAATACCCCTCCTGCTCACAATATGTCCCAGGAATTGACCGGAGGACACCCTAAATGCGTATTTCTTGGGATTCAGACGCATCTGATATTGCATCAAAATCTGAAAACATTCATCTAGGTGTCTCAGATGGTCTGAATCTTCTCTGCTCTTCAGGACCATGTCGTCGATATAGACCTCTATAGTCTTCCCTAGTGGCCCGGTGAACATCTTATTCATGAACCTTTGGTAGGTTGCCCCCGTGTTCTTCAAGCCAAATGGCATACGCCTGTAGCAGTACAGACCACGCTCCGTGATAAAAGCCATGTGGATCTGGTTATACCCAGAGTAGGCATTCAAAAAGCTCATTTTGTTGAATCCTGCCGTCGCATCTACCATTTGGTCGATTGTTGGTAGAGGGAAGCTATCCTTTGGGCAGGCCTTGTTCAGGTTGGTGAAGTCTATACAAATATGATCGTCGTCGTTTCTCTTTTTCACCACCACCGGGTTGGAGACCCAACACGGGTACACGCATTCCCTGATCAGACCATTCTCCAGCAGCTTTTCCACCTCTTTGTGGATCACCCTGTTTTTCTATGGTGCAAATCTTCTGGGTTTCTGCCTGACTGAAGGGAAATCGGGGTCTATGTTCAGCCGATAGCAGGTGTGCGTGGGGTCTATCCCGGGCATGTCGTCATGGGACCACACGAAGACGTCCTCATTTTGCTTAAGGAATCCCAATATCTCATTCTTCTGCTGCTCGGGCAATAAGGCCCCGATTAGAACCACCTTCGCCGGTTTTGCCTCTTTCAAAGGGACTGCTACCAGCTCCTTAATCGTGGATTCTGGGCCGTTGGACTCTTCTTTGATCCACTTCATGTACGCTGGCAGGCGGTCCTTTGATTACTATCCGTCCCTGGTCGAGACGCTTGCACTCGTGTCGGCTCCACTCAGGGCAGTTGAAAAGTATTTCCTTGCAGAGGCCTGGTCTCCCTTGATGTCTATCGTATAGGTACCATCCTTTGATAGACATCTTAAGACCTGGTGGAGGGTGAAAGCGACCCCATGCATGGCGTAGATCCATCCCCTTCCCATGATGACGTTGAAGGAGGACTAGTAATCAATGATGACGAAGTCCACGTCCAAGCATCTCTCAGCAGTGCAGACCTTCAGGGTCACGACGCCTAAGGGGATGACTTTGGTGCTATCAAAAGCAAACAACAGCTGACAGGTTGGCCTGAGTGCGCTTCGATCCAGGCCCATATTCTCGACTGTGCTAAGGAATAGGATATCGACGCTGCTTCCACCATCGACCAGGACCCTTCCGACCAACGCGGAGCCGATCTGTAGTTTAATCACCAAGGGGTCATCATGAGGCAGGCGTACTGTGGTCAAATCTTGCTGGGTGAAAATGATGGGGGCGGCAGAGGCGCGGCTTTCTCCCATCATCAAATGGTTGATGGAATGGCCCATCCCCTTTAGGCACTTCACCCTTCCTTCAGCTCTTTTGAGGCATTTATCTTTCTCCTCTTGATCCTGGGTCAGCTCTGGCCTGCCCATGATGGTCGGCACTATTCTCAGGATCTGTTCTCCTGACCCAGAGGCCTAGGTCTGCTTCCTCTTTTCAGGCCTGGAGACGTCTTCCTGTGGCTGGGTTCTGCCAGTTTTCACATATTGTTTCAACCTGCCGGCATGGGTCGCCATCATGACCTGCGCCTAAAGGTTACGGCAGTGGGCGGTTTCGTGCCCGTAGTCTTTGTGAAACTGGCAGTACCTGCTCCTGCTCTTCATGTGCTCAGGGACGCCATATTTGGGGGGGTCATTAAAGATGCCCCTGTCCCTGTTTTGGAGGTAGATGATATCGATCGGCATGTTGAGCTCATACTTCATTAGAGGGCCGCGGGGCATCTTCCTCCTCTTGTCACCTTCTTGGCTGTCTCAGATGGGGGCTTCCTATTTCGGAGTCGGCCCTTGGTCTGGTGAGGTCCTCTTCACCCCTTGCGGGGCCGGGGTTTTTATCGGCGTCGTTGTTATCTCGGCAGAGGTCTTGGGCGCCTTCTGGTGGCTTTCCTGCACCCTGAATACCCCTTCTGACTTCACCTGGACATCCGCCATATTGTAGGAAGATTCAAAAGAAGGTGGTCCGATAGCAATGATCCTGGTTGTAGGCTCCTGATGAATGAGCCTGTGGCTTGGACCGAGTCGGCGTTATGGACTAGGGACATCACCTCGAGGAAACGCGACAGGTACTCTCGCGAGGACTCATCTGCGTCCGGCTCCAACCGGTCAAGGTCTTGCATGGTTTTTTGCTGTCTCCGGACACCTGCATACTGCTTTAGGAAAAGTTTACAAAAATCTTCGAACCCGTTTATGGATTTCTCCGGGAGCTATCTGAACCATAGCAGGGCTAGTCTTGCTAGGGTCGTAGAAAAGACTTTACAGGTCATAGCCTCGTCCCTGGTTTCCAATGCCATCTTCTGTTGAAAGTGGTATATGTGATCGAGGGGGTCGGTTTTCCCCTCGAACGGCTTGAAGGTTAGGGTTGTGAAGTCCCTCGGCCTGGGCTCCATCTGGATCCAGTCGGCGAAGGCTGTCCGGTTGATCCCTCGCACAGTTTGCTCTGCCAGAACGTCGCAGGTCTGGTTGTGATGGGCCCCGAGTCTCTTACCCAACTCCGCTATCATCTCTTGCTTCCAGTCTGGAGGCGTACCTCCTGGACTTCCATGGAATTTTCCGCCCATCGCCCTCTTGGTTTGGAGGGGTCTCGATTGGCTTTGCCGCGTCCCCGGCATCCATGATCCGGATGGGGCGGGAACTTCTCCTCGCGGTTGGCTTCCGAATTCTTGTTGGACCTCTTCGTTAAAATCTTCTCTCCACTGGCTCCTGTCTTCATTCGCCTACAGCCCTTCGAGACGAGCGTTATCTCTGTATACCTCTGTGACTTCATCCCTTAAACCCAGGATGGCCTCGTAAGCCATTTCTGCCTTCCAGTTTGCTTCCGTCTGGGCGGTGAGCATCTGATCCAGCTTTTACTCCAGATCTGGTTGTGCTTCTCGGGAGCTGTTTTCGGCATCGGGACGTGTGCTCCTTGTTGTCATTCACGAGGGTGCCATCCGATGTTGCATGACCTTTTGTTCGCGGAGAGCGCGATCGTGAGTCTCCTACTCTTTTTCTCATGCTCAACCGTTTTTTCCACAGACAGTGCCAAACTGTTGGATCGGTTTCTCACCAGCTGTCCACGTGCCTTTGAATTGCTGATGATGTGTCCTCCAACTGTCCACGTGTCCTTGCTATTCCAAAGTACTCTGAACTTCAAGCAGGGTCGGAGAGGCAGAGGTGGCCACCTACAAAGACTCTCCGATGCTTAAGTCAGTGGTTTTTCTTTGATTCAAGGTAGCAAGGATTTAGTTCTATATGAGTATACTCTTGCTCGTAAACTTTTAAATATCTCTTTTTATATATGTACATGCCTCTCTCGGGAACACATGACTCATATATATATAGTCCTGAGATTGTGAACCACTCGGTTCTCAATCTCAGGATTGAGTTCCTTTTTTCTCAAAGTTTTTTCCAGAGGTCACGGCCGAGATTACCGTGATCTCCTCTGTATCGCTATAGCCTGATTTTCGCTGCCTCCTATGGCTTGAGTCTGTCAGGGGTGAGATTTGGACAAATCGCCGTTCTGTCAGGACGGCTTGCCCCTTGCGCACACCTATCCAAGATCGCATTAAATGCTTTGTCTGGGTCTGGAGTTATGAGTTGCTTTCCATTGTATTCTGGTGGAAGACCCTTGGGGCTTCCGACCCCCTAGCTGTCGAGGTAAGGGTCGGACTGGGCCGAGTCTATCTAGGGTCTATGATGGGCTCGGCCCTAACCTCAGACAACCCAATGGCCGATGTGGTATCACGTGTGACCCGCGTGGCCTTTAGCTAATCACTCTCGATACCTGTCGGATGGTGAGCCCCGTTTGTGACCTGTTCTGCCGCTTAATCATCCATATGGTGTATGATTTGATAACGGGTCCCATAATATATATATATATATATATGGCACTTCTTCAATGCCTCATTTCATTTTGAGGTGCCTCGTAATTTTTGTTATCCAGCGTTTATTAATCAAGGGTAATAAGTAAGGGGTACTTTCAAAGGCAAAAATGGTAACCGGCTTGAGCATTAAAAAAATTAAAAATGGCTTCTGACTTTAGTTTATTCCTATTTGTCATTTTCTGTGTCTTCCTCACCCAACTGAGGAACTCGTTGCCGTTAAAAAATTTTTCTTTCTTCTACTTTACTCAACATTTTTTATTTCCCCACTCTTTTATTATTATCTTTCATTATATTGTTTTTTATGACTTTTTTTCTCCTTATTTCCTTACTTAAATTTATCTCTCGTTACTCTCTCTTAATTTTTTTTCATCTAATATTTTTCCTTAAAATTTGCTTCTAGAAAACATTTGCCAAACCACCCCTATTTTCTGAAAACATCATAAAACTGTTTTTGTTCTTATTGTTGAAAACACAACTCTAAAAACAGAAAACAAAAAACAATGCTAAATAGGCCCTAAATTTTTTTGTCTTTTCTTTAACTCTTAGAAGATGATGTGAGTAGGCACTAAATTGAATATTTCAATCGGAAAATGATCAAGAACACTTTCTTAATTTTCTGGAAGTAGTAGGTTAAAATGTATACGAGAAGATGAATGAAAGTCTCTCTCTTTCATTGTAGTAGGTGCAAGCCCTCTCTCTCTTTCATTCTGTTTCACATGTAGCACAATAAAAGTTGTTGTGCATTTTTTCTCTCATGTATTTTATATATGAGGCACAAAATTGTTAAACTTAGTCTAATAGAATTAGGCTTGTTCTTCAATTTGGACTTTATGTGTATTTTTTATAATATGTTCGACTCATATAATTTATTTATAAAAATACCAATTTATATGTCAAATATTTATTTACACAGTTTAAGAAAACTAATTTTACAAATACTACTAACCAATTAATGAATTTTGTTGAGCTAGACAAAGGACCTAATGGATACAAATAACTTAAGCTCTAATAATATGATAAATACATAATAACTCTTATTATGATATTAATCTAATTATTATTAGTAAATGTGACGCACATTAAAGGTTCAATACTATACTCTTAAGTTAAATGTCATACTTTTTATAAAGATTTAATCAGCTAGCATTGACTAAACGATCAACCTAGCATATTCTACAATACTTGTGAAATCCTTATATAATGCAACACTTAGATAAATTACTGAAATACTTCTTCAATATATATTTACCTTTAAGTCATTATTTTTCTATCAAAGAATAATATTTATTTTACTCTTAATGGTCATTTAGATAAAACTATTAACTAGTCATGAAAGAAATAATAAGATGTTAGATTTAATTATTCTGATAATCTTGAAAGACTCTAAGGTGTCATTAATATATAATACTCTATTTGGTATTCACATCAATTCACAAATCATAATCTCCAAGATGTCAGAGTTCGCCTCATACTTTATAGAAATTATTTTTTTAATAAGTCAAAAGGCTATAACCATAAAAGTAAGTCTAATCAAATATTTAGGATTAAGATCTACATAGTAGCTAAGAGCTAGTAAGTGGTAATTAATATTAAACATAAAGTTATTACACTTCAATTTTTTATATTACATAATCCAATTTAATACACATAATTTATTTATGATAACTAGTGTTTCTATCAAAATACTCACTTCTACAATTTGACACATATCACCGTTGAGATTGAAAAACACTATAACATATAGTAATTAAAATATTCTATTTTTATTTACAGATTGTGAACTAGTTAATTAGACTTAGATAA
>JXTB01000009.1:54966-78343 GCA_002914805.1 Parasponia andersonii
TTTTTTATTTAATTGATATTTTCCTACGTTTTACCCATCGATCATTGATGATATTTTATATAAAATAAAATCACTTAATATAAATAATCACTTGTACTTTATTTTAAAAATGAATTTAGTTTACAATTGCATACAGTTAGAACGGCAGATTAAAGCACACCGTATTTACAAATAAAATTTCTAATTTACACAAATACAAAGAAAAAAAAATTATAAATGTTTACAGGGCGGTTGACCCACACAATGTATTCTCTTTCATCAAATGATATAAATAATATTAGTTAACAGCACTGCAAATCCTCCTTATCTGTCCAGCTGAACCAGTGAGAGGCCCAATATCTCCCATTTTAATCATGGCAGATGCAAAATCAAACTTGAAAGTTTTAGGACTCTTGCTATACTCGTTCACAATGCTATCCGTTGATCCTCCACTGAAGAGGATTTGGTCTGATTCAAGAAGACCCTTCTTTTGAAGCAAATTCTTAAAGTAGTTGTTGTCAAAGGAATTGGGTGTCACCAAATCAAGTGCTGCCAATCTTGCATCAGCCTCAGGCGAGATGGTAGCCGGACAACCGCGTTGGCGAGTTCTTGCAAAGTTAGCATCGATGTCACTCCCATTGTTGTATATCCTATTACGAAAGAACGCGCACTGAGCTTGTCCTATAGTATGTGAACCTGAAAGAACAAGAAAAAAAGAATTATCTTATAACACAGCTTTTTTAATTAGTCTTACTTAATATATGCAATAAAAACTCATTTTTATTTTACAAAGAATTGCATGATGATACTAGAGTGAAATGATAATTTGTTGTAACTAATTACCTGACAAAGCAACCATGTCTCTGGTATTGAGACCTTTGCGATCAAATAAACTAATCAACTCGCTAAGGCTGGCCGTGAAAAGAGGAAGATCTGTCCGAGCTTCATCTAGGTTTGCTGTAGTAGAATCTCTTCTTCCGAGCTTCACAGTCCAAGATGGACCGCCCACTGCAACTGATGCATCTCGAGCTGCGACGGCAAGGATGTCGGCACAAGATACAATCCCAGGACATATGCTCTCCACTTGTGATTTTGCTTCTTCTATCACATTTTCACCTCTTATGGAACCCTTGTTTTGTATGGCATTCTTTTCACTGTTGATAGAGGACGAATCCTCAAGCAATAATGATGCATCACATCCCTTCAAATGTAACAAAATATCCCATAATAATTAGATCGAATTTTATAAATAATAACTAAACACTTGTAAAATCCAAATGATCAAAATATGGTAAATTAATGTCTTATCTTTAACGTATATACCTGAACAAAGCAGTCATGAAAATGAAGGCGGATAAGTGAAGCTGCCATCCGACGTTCCCTTGAGACCGCTGTTCTTATCGCAGTTCGAATGGTAGAAAGAGCGTTTGGGCAGGTGTTGTCATAGAATGTTGAAGAAAGTTGAGCTGTGCATGTAGTACTTGTGCTCAGAAGGAACATGAAAGCAACGGCCCATGTAAAAGAACTCATTTTCAGATTGTTTTTTGAAGTAAATTCAACTCTAAAGTTATTGATATATATCTACTTTTAGTAAGTAAATAATAAATTAGCTGAGAAAAAAATTAATCGGCACTGTATATATATAGCATTAATTAAGGAACAAAAGGAAATCAGAAAGAAAAAGTATTGATGGTGAAGAAATAAGATTGAAGCACATTAGTATTTATAGCGTAAATGTTTTGTCTGGGTCATTGTTCATGGACGCGTTGCTAGCCGCAGTGCTACCTGGTCTGCTTTGTTTGGCACAACTTGCAGGCATTAGAAAAGACTATTCCATCGAATATTTGCTTTCTTTAACATTCCCACATAAATGAATAAAAGTAAAAGAAATAAAAGACTACGTCAAAAAAGCAATTTCGTCTTCTTACATCATCCCCAGCTTTTTCTTTTTAACGAAACAATGTTTTTAAGTGCGTTCAGGCGTAAAAACAAAAGGCAAGGAAAGGCATTAATTATATATTGTATTAAAAAGGGGAACGTACGATAATTATTGCTTTATTCTAATTGTTTTTAATTGTTATTTTCAATACTGGGATATTTTCTTTACAGAAAAAACAGTACACGTCTAACTATTCTCAAAATACTACGTGTTATGAAAGAAATTCAAGACATTTATTCTTAATGCCAAAAGAAAAGAAAAAAAAAGAAGCATTTGTTAGAGTACAGGTGTTATGCCTTTTATTATAAGCATGTTATAGGATTGGCTATCCAAAAAAAAAAAGAAAAACATTTTTTCCAGCAAACAAACAAACAAAAGAAGGAATTGCTTTTAAATTGTTTCAGGATTATTTACTGATTTATTAATTTGAATCGACTCTTTTTTTTTTTTAAATGCAATTTTAACCGACTTTTTAGTAAAACTAGTAAAAGAGATCACGTGCCTTTCACGTGTAATCACTCTTAACTTAATTTCCATTGCTTCCCGATTTTATGGCAATGTTGCTCGCTTCTTATTTTCCTCCTTATTAAATCTCCTTTTATAGGTCATTTAGATTTTTTCGTTAAAAAAAAATTGATAACACATGTAGATTTCCAATTAATCTATATTTTGGCTAATTATTTTTAATTTACGTATTTCTTTTTTATGGATAAAATATAAATGAATTTGAAGTAACAAAAGCCAAAATGCTAACTCACTAATAAACGTAAGGATTAATCGCTTGATGAAATTAGGGTTACCACAATTAACAATTCAAAAAAAAGTTGGAAACTTTATAACTAAGGTAAACAATGTATTCTCATTCCTAAAAAATATGTACCAAGAGATTTTTCTTTTTTTTGGCTTTAGATGAGGAAAGTTCCTTATATATATATATAAGTTGTGTACACTTAGATAAGAGAGAAAAAGAAAAATTTAGATTTTTTGTAATGCTTAAGGTTTAAAAATACCCAAAGTCTCCTATTTATATATATAATTTAGATAAAAGAGAAAAAGAAAAATTTAGATTTTTTTTAATGCTTAAGGTATAAAAATACCCAAAGTCTCCTATATATATATATATATATATGGGCATATATCTATAAGTACAATAGAAGCACGATGGTATAAGTAACCGGGACGTTCCTCTACCCATCCTGCTTCTCCTGTGTGGTGTTTTTTTTTTTTTTTTAAATGTTTTTTTAGTTTTCCTCTCTTTTGCTTCTGACATTTTTGAGTCCGACAGTGTTTTATTTTCCATTGACATTTACTTAGAGTATACAAGCAGTTGTTTGGTTGCTTTTTTATTTTTTATTTTTTTAAAAAAATTCTTAACATTGGGTGGGTCTCACATATATGTATGTTAATTTCCCTATATGCTATGATTTCCTTTTTATCTTTTAGATACTTCTTTTTTTTTTAACTTTTTTTTAAAAAGAAATTTATGAATACACAATTTCTCTTTAATAGTACAATTACAGAAATTTGTCGGAAATAGTTACTAAAATTCATGGGTCCAGCATAATTATATTGAATATCATATCAATAGTATTTCGAGGAAGAGATATTTAAAATCATTTTACTTTTTTAATTAACAAATAAATATTTACTACATAGAATAACACATAATATATTATTCTTTTTTACAGAGAATAAGAAGACTCTCTTCTTTTTCACTCTAAGTTATAGAGGCTCTATAGAAAATAATAGATAATATATTCTCCTAAAGTTTCACCTTATATATATATATATATACTTATTAAACTATTTACTAAATAAAGTAATTAATTATATTAATTAACATATATATACATAACGTTTTTGGCTGTAAGTTTTTTTATTAATAATGTAAAAATCCATTTTTTTAAAGAGTAGAATGGTCTTTTGACCATAAAAATAAAAAACAGATTGTATATATATCTTCTCTCTCCTCCCTCACGTTTCCCCTCCCCCTCACAGATCACTCTCTCTCTCTCTCTTTCTCTCCCTCGTCTCTCTCTCTCTCTCGGCCAAAGGGAGCCACACCACCGCCCAGCCACTGTCCGGGTTGCCCACCGACCGGCGTCGCCTCGCCTCGCTGCCACGAAGCTCCGCCGCCTGTTGCCACTGCTTGGTTCGCCGGAAAACTCCATAAAAACCGTTTTGAACCATTTCAGATTTTTGGCCGCCGGCGAAGATTCCGGCATCCATTTGACTTCAAACCGGTTTCATTAGATTCGTATCGTCGCAAGAATCATCAAGGTATATATATCTCAACCCCATACTGTCCGGATCAAAAATTACCATTTTTGAGTATTTTGAGTTTTTGAATTTAGTTTTCGATCCGGCCGTTGGATTGTATTTTTGACTGCATTTTTGGAATGTACTCGGAAAATGGAGAAGTTTGATATATATATTGTGTAGTGTGGTGATCGGCACAAAAATCGAGATCAGACGGTCAAGATTTTATCTCGTTTTGCGTGCCACCGGTCCGGTATGGATCCGGACCCGAATTGGACAAGTTATATGTCTAACCTAGCTATTTTGGATGCTAGGAATTCAGTGAAGAGGTCCGTTTGTGGAATTGAAGCTTCGGTGAGAAAGTTGATTTTTCACACGAGGACGATCAAGGGCTTGGAATTGGTTCCCGACCCTCTGGGCGATCGTCAACGACACCTTAAGGGCTTAATAGCGTGGTGTCGCTATTCCGTTAAGGTAGGGGTTTAGTTACCTTCGTTTTATACCATTTTTAAGTTAAAACTTATTTTCTGTAGCATATAAGAACAAGCGTGTTTAAGTGATTTGAATTATATGTGATAGAATCTGGTTATACGATATATACTGTACTGCTCTGGGAATTTACTGTGTGCAGGTTATTTTGGGTATATAAAAAATAGGGCCGTTATGCTGCCCGTTTTTCTATAAAACCCTATTATGCATGTTTTACTGAAAAACCAGAGTACAGTAGCTTTTACACTTCAGTTCTGTATTACACGTGTCATAGGATCATATATGAGCACCGTATTAGCATCGTGGGTTTTACAGTGTGGCACTGCGTGCCCCACCATCGGTGAAAGTCCATAAACTCACGCGAGGTCTTGTTACTTCTGATTACCTCCCCATTTGGTAGGTGTAGGAAATTCGGTTGCTCCTCCAGGTTTGGTAGGCGATACATGGTTATCCCCTCCGGGTATAGGCTTAGGTATCAGGTAGGCTGTTAGGTATACTTAGTGCCATCATCCTGGGTTTCCACAGATGAGAGGATGTGAGCTCATGGGTATGGGTTGATTTGTGTTATGTGCATATGGAGTGATGGTTTTAATTACACTGTTATATATATATATTGGCTCCCGGTCTGGATTATATATATAAATGTGTGTGTATGTTTTGGATTTGAACTAAACGTGCAGGAGATTCCCATCACTGAACTGTTTTTCCCGAGGTAACTATTTTCCTACTGGGCATTGTATGCTCACCCCCTACCTACCTCCTCAGGTGGTGTCCAGTACGATCTTAGTGATCAAGAGAAGTAAGAGATCATCCTGATTGCAATTCGTCTCTTGGTAATGCTAGGAGTTTGTTGTCATAGTCTTTGGACTATTTGGATTGTGTATTAGCATTGAACCAAGATTACTGCTTTCTATTTTATCTGCAAACTTATATATGCCCTTCTGGTATTTGGCATCTGTTGTGAATGATGTTGATGATGGGTTTTGAAATTAATTTCATGTCTTTAAGTAATTGTTCAATTTATGTTTGATGGTGTATACGAACTGTGGGAGTGGTTCACGGGATAGAATTCCGATTATTTTATTTAAATGGAATGTTTTTATAAAAACTAGAACTTTTGACACTTTTCAAATAAATTAAGGAATTTCCCACCTTTGTGAAATTCCCCTTCTGCCACTAGCCCGGGTTTTGGGTCGTAACAGAAATTTTTGGTATCAGAGCTTTGAGTTCAACAGCTCGGATGTATCACCATTAAACTAGATTGAAGTTGATTTTTATGACAAGCATTCATCATTATCGCACTAAAAGTTTGGCATATTATTTCAGACTTTAAGGATGCCTCCTAGAAGAGTTCAGAGGCACCAGCCGGATGCCGAACCTCCTCGTCCGGATTTTTCTCATCTGATCGAGGCAATGCAGCAGACATTCGTCCAGATGAGCAATCCTAACTATCAGCCTCCAGCTCTGAGGGAACGTCAGTTGGATCAGGCTAATCACCTTCAACGGGTCATGCGTTTTCAACCTGGGCAGTTTGATGGTAGACTAGAAACTCTCACGGCAATTACTTGGTTGCGTGAGATGGAGAGGCACTTTTGAGCCCTTGGTACTCCAGTTGAGTTTTGGGCCGTGCTTGCTGTTACCCATTTGACAGGGAGCGCCATTCGTTGGTGGGAAATAGTGGAACAGATGCAAGATGTAGTGGACTTGACTTGGGAAGACTTTGAACGGATTTTCAAGGCCCAGTATGCCAATGAGGATCAGCAGGATAAAGTTGTGAACCGATTTGAGACTTTGACCCAAGGTAACAGAATGGTGAATGAGTACCTGATAGAGTTCACTGAGTTGGCAAGTATTGCTCTTGGACCAAGTACGAGTGAGAAGTACCGAGTTGCTAAGTTCAGGAGTCGTCTGAATCGGAATATTTACAACAGAATTAGCACTCAGACTTTCTACACTCTTCATGAGATTGCAGTGGCTACCCAGCGGGCAGAGGCCATCGAAGAAAGTTTGGATTCCAGGAGGAACCAGCGGAAAGGAAATGATAGGAAAACCACCAGAAGGAACCAAGGGCAGTGGTCAGCCCAGGGTACTTCGAGCAGTGACAGCTCAAACAGTAGTGGTTCTTCTGGGGGTGATAGAGGTAGTCCGTACGGAGGATGTTTTATTTGTGGCCAGCAGGGTCATCGGAAGAAGAAGTGTCCCAACCGTCTACAGAAATCTCCTCTTTCTCAGGGAGGACCGCAGAGGAGCCAGTCAGGTTCTGCTTCTTATCAGAGCACTCAGGCAAGGCCGCAACAGTCATAGGGTGCTTCTCAAGCTTTTACTTCCCTTCAGCCTTATCAGCATCAGTACTGCCCTTAGCGTTTCACTCAGAACTTTCAGACTCCTCAGGCTTCAGGGAGTTAGGGTGGGTGTGGATATGGCAGTAGTGGTCTAGGATCCAGCAACAGCCATCCTAGCTAGGGAAGAGGCAACAAAGGGAAAGGAAAGGTGACTGGCCAAGCGTATGCTTTTACTGGCGCAGACAACACTCAGGATCGCACTGGTCGAGGATGTTGTTAATGGTATGATCCTTCTTTCACACTCTTGGGCACATGTTTTGTTTGATATTGGTGCATCCCATTCATTCATATCCTTATTGTGTGCTCAACTGTTGGGGTTGAAATTTTCTGATTTGGATTATGTATTGTCATTGTGTACACTTTTGGGAGGAATGGCCGATGTGTCTAGTGTGTGTAAGTTTTGTCAGGTTGTGATTAGCGATAAGAAGCTTCTTGCTGATTTGATTGTGTTGCCAATGGGACAGTATGACGTGATACTCGGTATGGATTGGTTGTCGAAGTATCGAGCCGTTGTGGACTATCATAAGAAGCGGGTGACTCTTTTTCCTAGTGATGGATATCCTATTATCTATCAGGCTAGGATGAGTCCGTTGAAGCCTAGTCCTGTTCTGAAAGCGTGCATGGGTGGAAAGAAGAAACTTGAGTGTTATGGGAACTTGTTTACCATGGATGGTAAGGTGAGGACAGACGATCAAAACCTATGGATTCTGGTGGTGTGTGAGTATTCAGAGGTGTTTCCTGAACACCTTCGAGGGTTACCACCTGATAGTGAGATCGAGTTCTGTATTGAACTAGTTCCTGGAGCTCAGCCAGTTTTTATTCCAGCCTATCGCATGGCACCTGCTGAGATGGAAGAATTAAGAGAATAGTTGGACGATCTGCTTTCCAAGGGCTTTATTCACAGTAGCACTTCTCCTTGGGGTGCTCCTGTCTTGTTTGCAAAGAAAGCTGATGGTTTGTTGAGACTTTGTGTGGATTACCGAAAGTTGAACCAGTTGACAGTGAAGAACAAGTATCCTTTGCCACGGATAGATGAGTTATTTAATCAACTCTGTGGTTCAAGATTTTTCTCTAAGATCGATTTGAGATCCGATTATCATCAGTTGAAGAAAAGGAAGGATGATATACCGAAGACCTTGAGGAAGAACGATGCAATTTGGAAGATAGTCGATCGGTTAACGAAGAGTGCTCACTTTATACCGATCCGGATAGACTACTCTCTTACTAAACTCAGTAGACTGTATGTGGAGAACATCATACGCTTGCATGGTGTGTCTTCAAGCATAGTATCTGACAGAGATCTAAGGTTTACTTCTAAGTTTTGGAGAGCCTTGCAGAAATCGTTTGGTACACAGTTGGATATCAGTATAGCTCATCATCCTGAGACAGACGGTCAGTCAGAAAGGACCATTCAGATTCTTGAGGACATGCTATGTTGTTGCATGCTGGATTTTGGTGAGAACTGGGATGATCATCTTCCTTTGGTGGAATTTGCTTATAATAATAGTTACCAGACCAGTGTGGGTATGGCTCCATATGAAGTGTTATATGGGAGGCCGTGTAGATCGCCTTTGTGTTGGGCAGAACCAGAAGAGCATGTTACTCTCGGACCTGAATTGATTGAAGAGACTACTGAGAAGATCAAGGATATCTAAGAGAGACTCAAAGAGATTCAGAGTCACCAGAAGAGTTATGCTAACCCGAAGAGGCGTGAGGTAGAGTTCGATACTAGTGATTCCGTATTCTTGAAAGTGACTCCAAGGCAAGGTGTTACAAGATTTGGAGTTAAGGGTAAGCTTGCTCCGAGGTATATTAGTCCCTTTGAGATCACAGAGAGAATTGGACCAGTGGCATATCGTTTGAATCTACCTACATAGTTGGGTCACGTGCATAATGTGTTTTACGTGTCGATGTTAAAGAAGTATACGCTGGACCCATTTCATATTGTTCAGTATGTGCAAGTACCGATCCAAGAGGATGTGTCCTATGAAGAGTAGCCTGTTCGCTTATTGGCTAGGGAGTTGAAGGTGCTTCGCAACAGAGAGATACCACTTGTCAAGGTACTTTGAGAACATTACAAAGAGGACGAGGCTACTTGGGAACTCGAGACGGAGATGTACGAGAAGTACCCTCATTTGTTTAACTTTCAGTTAGAAGTTGTATTGTGATATAAACCTTGACTTGTATTTTGAATTTCGGGACGAAATTCTTATAAAGAGGGGAGAATGTAAAAACCCATTTTTTAAAAGGGCAAAATGGTCTTTTGACCATTAAAAAAAAAACAGATTATATATATATATATCTTCTCTCTCTCCTCCCTCACGTTTCCCCCCCCAACAGATCACTCTCTCTCTCTCTCTTTCTCTCCCTCGTCTCTCTCTCTATCTCGGCCAAAGGGAGCCACGCTGTTGCCCAGCCACCGTCTGGGCTGCCCACTGACCGGCATCGCCTCGCCTCGCTGCCATGAAGCTCCGCCGCCTGTCGCCGCTGCCTGGTTCGCCAGAAAACTCCATAAAAACCGTTTTGACCCATTTCGGATTTTTGGCTGCCGGCGAAGATTCCGGCCTCCATTTGACTCCAAACCAGTCTCGTTAGATTCATATCGTCGCAAGGATTATCAAAGTATATTATCTCAATCCCATACTGTCCGGATCAAAAATTGCCATTTTTGAGTATTTTGAGTTTTTAAATTTTAGTTTTCGATCCGGCCGTTGGATTGTATTTTTGACTGCATTTTTGGAATGTACTCGGAAAATGGAGAAGTTTGATATATATATATATATTGTGTAGTTTGGTGATCGGCACAAAAATCGAGATCGGACGGTCAAGATTTTGTCTCGTTTTGTGTACCATCGGTCCGGGAGCCGAATTGGACAAGTTATATGTCTAACCTAGCTATTTTAGGTATTAGGAATTCAGTGAAGAGGTCTGTTTTTTGAATTGAAGTGTCGGTGAGAAAGCTGGTTTTTCACACGAGGACGATCGAGAGCTTGGAATTGGTTCCCGACCCTCTGGGCGATCGTCAACGACACCTTAAGGGCTTAATAGCGTGGTGTCGCTATTCCGTTAAGGTAGGGGTTTAGTTACCTTCTTTTTATACCATTTTTGAGTTAAAACTTATTTTCTGTAGCATATAAGAACAAGTGTATTTTTAATGATTTGAATTATATGTGATGGAATCTGGTTATACGATATATACTGTACTGCTCTGGAAATTTACTGTGTGCAGGTTATTTTGGGTATATCAAAAATAGGGCTGTTATGCTGTCCGTTTTTCTATAAAATCCTATTATGCATGTTTTACTGAAAAACCAGAGTACAGTAGCTTTTACACTTCAGTTCTGTATTACACGTGTCATAGGATCATACATAAGTACTGTGTTAGCATCGTGGGTTTTACAGTGTGGCGCTGCGTGCCCCACCGTCGGTGAAAGTCCGTAAACTCATGCGAGGTCTTGTTACTTCTGATTACCTCCCCATTAGGTAGGTATAGGCAATTCGGTTGCCCCTCCAGATTTGGTAGGCGACACATGGGTGTCCCCTCCAGGCATGGGCTTAGGTATCAGGCAGGCTGTTAGGTACACTTAGTGCCATCATCCTGGGTTTCAACAGATTAGAGGATGTGAGCTCATGGGTATGGGTTGATTTGTGTCATGTGCATATGGAGTGATGGTTTTAATTACATTGTTATATATATATTGGCTCCTGGTCTGGATTATATATATAAACGTGTGTGTATGTTTTGGATTTGAACTAACTGTGCAGGAGATTCCCATCACTGAACTGTTTTTCCCGAGGTAACTATTTTCCTACTGGGCATTGTATGCTCACCCCCTACCTTCCTCCTCAGGTGGTGTCCAGTACGATCTTGGTGATCAAGAGGAGTAAGAGATCATCCTGATTGTAGTTCGTCTCTTGGTAATGCTAGGAGTTTGTTGTCATAGTCTTTAGACTATTTGGATTGTGTATTAGCATTGAACCAGGATTACTGCTTTCTATTTTGTCTGCAAACTTATGTATGCCATTCTGGTATTTTGCATCTGTTGTGAATGATGATGATGATGGGTTTTGAAATTAATTTCATGTTTTTAAGTAATTGTTCAATTTATGTTTGATGGTGTATACAAACTGTGGGAGTGGTTCACGGGATAGAATTATTATTTTATTTAAATGGACTATTTTTATAAAAACTAGAACTTTTGACACTTTTCAAATAGATTAAGGAATTTCACACCTTTGTGAAATTCCCCTTCTGCCACTAGGCCGGGTTTTGGGTCGTGACAAATAGCAAAATGTAACTTAACTTTTAAACGTAAGGTTATATATATAAGTCTAAATTAATTAATCTAATTAATTAATATATATATATATAGATATCTAAAAAAAAACTTTAGTCAGTTTCCTAATTTTTATTTATCTAATTATTTGATAGTTAGATATTTTTAAATCAAAAATTTCAAAAAATAGAAAACTTATTTCTCCATAAATTTAAATTAATTAATTCAAAATTAATTAATGACAATTATTA
The DNA here is from genome assembly GCA_002914805.1 of Parasponia andersonii. NCBI lineage: Eukaryota > Viridiplantae > Streptophyta > Magnoliopsida > Rosales > Cannabaceae > Trema > Trema andersonii. Next base: position 66,503 of record JXTB01000009.1, read on the forward strand.
ATTACATATAGATAAACTATTTATCTAGACAAAGTGTGCAGTAACATAAATAACGTAATATCTAGTACAGTGTTTGTAAGAGGTAGAATTGGGCACCTATGACCTGTAATTCAAACTCTAATAAATTATGAAAATTAATTATACTCTTTAATTATTTTTTCTAATTTATTAATTCCAGTATTGCACTAAAAATCTGGAATTCAACTCTTGAAGTTACATAATTAATTTACTCAGAAAACAGTGAGCATTCCATAGATTTAATCATTACATGTAGTTCAATCCTCCGTAGACATTTCGTAATTGGAGCTAGGTCATGTTTCGTTTACCTCTCCAATTACATCTTTATCCTTGTGTACTATTGATTCTCTATTGAATAATTAATTTATAAATCTATTATAAATTGAGTACTCAACTTGTTCAAGTCGTGAATCAATACACAAGAGAATCATCTTTCTAGCTTCCTAATAGAAGGAATAGATTCTATATCTGTAAGTTACATTCCCAACTACTCATCTCATCATGCTCCCAAAATACAAATATTTTGATATGTTTTAAAAAAAAAATCTTTAACAAGTATGTTAAAGAACATAATATTATAAATAGGAATCTATACTTACTCAAGATTAAGAATGATCTAAATATGATCATCTAGTGACATATTTGAACTCTCAATAGTTAATGGAATTTATTTGAGATTGAAATCATATCTGATTCAGTCCTCTATAATCGAATTATATATAGTACCTCCATTATGATGTCAATACATCAATAGTCCGGATAAGACTATTACATTCTCAATATTAATGGACCGTACTAATAATATTTAATTAAAGATTTCAAACTTTAATTAATTATTACTGACTATATTTAGTTTATTATCTATAAATTTAATCCTCATGTATATAACACTTATATACTAAATTTGTGGTCACATAAATAAACTAGGGATTTTTTGATATTTAAAGACATACAAATTATGTATAAATTCAAATAGAAAAATGTCATTTTATTAATTAAGCAAATATCCAAAATATACATGCTTTTAGGACATAAACCCTATCATATATTTATATGACATATATTCATATTTTATATTTTCTCAGTTATAATCCTTTCTTTTTTATCTTTCTTATATATTCCGTGGATTCAACGTGGGATATTTATTTCTTTATTAAAGTAATTTGAAAAATAGAATATTATTTATATGTAATACCTTAGGAATCCCTTGACTTGTAATCTTAGTATAATTATTTTTAATAGACTTAGTGTCGAATTTTAATAAGTTTATTTTCGTAAATACTTGAAATTATGTGTATAATATTATCTTAATGTTAAATTTTATTATATGAGAAAACCATAGTTAATCGTTGTTTTAACTTAAAAATTCTAAGTTAGTTTTTCTTAATAATAAATCAATTCTACAAAGATTACATTTTGTACATTAATATAACCTAATTAAGAATGCGACATGTTTATGTCACATTAAAAATTATTACATTTAATAACCTAAAGTTAATAGTCGCACTAAAATAGTATCATGCTATAATTTGAATGGCTAAGATTTAAGTATACAAAGAATTAAGTAAACAAATTAATCTAAGGGTAAAAAATATGTTGTAGAAAGAGATGAAGACTAGTGAAATTTTATCTTAGGGAGGTAATAACTATAAATTAGTAGAATAGAAAAGTAAAGAGATAAAGTTACTAAGTAATTCTAAAAAAGAAAAATATAAACAAAACTAATTGATAGCTTTTGTCTCTAAAATAATTCAAAAGGTAGGAAAAGAAAAATGATAATAGAAATATTTTTTAAAAATTAGTGGTCATAATTCAAAGTGGAAGACATGGACAAAACTAATTAGTAGCTTTTATCTCCAAAATAATTCAAAAAGTATGAAAAGTAATAATATAGTGGAGATTTTCTTTCGGAGCTAGTGGTACTGGATTCCAAATAATTGAAAAAGAAAAAATATTAGAGACAAAAGTAGTGAATGAGTGAAAAATAAAGTAAAAGATAAAGTAATAGAGTAAGAAAAGAAGATATATTGACAAAATTAGTAATAATGGTGCTTGGATTATTCAATAGAATGTGAGAGTGTATATTATTGGATAACTCCTATAGATGGCCTATAAATAAATCTTTCATTTAATAATTGGAAATCCATACTTAACTTTCCAATTACTTAGCCAAAACTATCTTCATTTTTCCAATTATCCTTTCTCAAAAAAAAAAAAACAAAACTTCTTTTTACCTTATTTTCTTTCGAACCCATAAGAGCTATAATATTTTACCCATCTTCCTTAAGTTTCCTATAAAGACTCTAGAAATTAAGAATTGTAATGAAGAGAAGAGAGCACCTAGTTTTGTTGTGGAGATGTAAGGAAGAAGAATGAAAGATTTTGGAAGGTAGGTTGCACAAACACATTTAAGTTTATTAAGACTTTTAGCTCTAAAATTAAAAGAAGTTTAATTTTTAGTATTTGCACAAACACATTTAAGTTTATTAAGACTTTTAGCTGTAAAATTAAAAGAAGTTTAATTTTTAGTATTTTGATTTCTAGTAAAATATTGACACTTGGAAAAATTTCCAAACACTCCAAAAAAGAAGATTCATGCTTGGAAGGTAAATATTCTCTTACCTTGTTTATTATGTGTTTAAATAGATTCTATAAAAGAATAAATGGATAAAAATATGTTTGATCTACTTTAGATATTATATAATTTATATTATATTTAGGCTTATGTTTTTGATTTCTTAAGCCTCTAAATATGAATACTTCATAGTAATAAAGGCTAAATAATAATAATAATAATAGTAAAATCAAAATGATTAAACATATAAGTGAAAGATTTTTGAGTATAAGACCCTAAAATAAAATATGCATGAAAATAAACTAAGCTTAATGACTTAGACTTAGATCCTTAAGAATAGATTTTTACCTATTAAAAATGCTTTCCAAAAATTAAAGATGTTTGCTCAAAAGTTGAAGGGACTAAAAAGTCAAAACTTTGAGTATTTGGATCAAAAGTGTAATTTTGACAAAATATAGGTCAAATATGTTAGAAAGTTATTTTAGACAGTTTTAATATTATATTAAAGTGTAAAAATAAATAAAAGAAGAATCTTTAAACAAAGATAAGCTATAACCTAATATTTACTATTGGAGGGCATAAATGTTAAAAATCTTAAGATTATGAGCAAAAATATAAATTATAAAACTTGAAATTTTAGGTCAGAAATTTGGTACAAGGATGAATAAAAAAAAATTTATTTTAGATCTCTAATTGGGATAAGAAAAGATTTACTTAAGTTTAAAACATGAAATCAGTTATAAGAAATAAATAATGTATGTCTCTAATTGTATTTAGCCTAAGTTTAGTTATAGACCTAAAAAGCGTGATCAATGCCTAATAATATTTAGCCCAAATATGATTTTAGATTATAAATATATGTAACCATCAATGTGTTTGACTCAATTATGACCCTTAATTACGATAAAATAATTAATCAAGAATAATTCAAAGTAATTGATGAAAAAAAATATAACTAAGGAAACTTAACTGATTTAGGATGATATTAATCAAATCAACAACCAAATTATTGATAGATTAAAAAGATTACCATGATAAAGGTTAAGGAGAATTAAGTCTCATATATCTAAGTCGAAAGTATAAATTAGTCAATGAATATAATATGACATTGTTTCTCAAATGTAAAATTTTATGTTTGATGAAGACTGAGTCCAAATTGTCTTAAGCCCACTAAGTAATTAGAAGTATTTTTTTTAAAAAGTATGAATCCACTTTAAATTATTCTAGCAGATAGAGTATGCATATATCAGGGCAAAACTTCGACCTAGACATACGTAAGTGGAACTAAGACAATTATATTACGGAGTTAGTACAATCTCACTTATGGCATGGATGATTTGAAAATATTTCATATTTGCAGTATAATATATTTGAAATTATTTCATGTGTTAACCTGCCTTTATTTTATTATTGTATAACCTATGTCTAATGTATGCTTATAAAGATATATATCCTATGTTATACAAATTATGTATGCTTACTTTATAATATTATCATGTGAAAATACTTTAGTATACTTTAACAAAGAAAAGGCGATGATAGTGGAATATAAGTTTGGGTTTGTTATTGAAGTCAACCGACTCATGTTAAGAGAAGACTAAATAAGATAAATAATTTAAAGATGTCGTACCAAACTCCAGGAGGTGAGAATATCGAGAGAAAATAAGACCGACATCCCCTAAGCAAGGATTCCCAAGAAAAAGTATGTTAAGATTATGATTGTGGGCGTTTTCAGTTAGGTCGTTCCCCTTGTTCCCCATTTAGTAGTGTACATAAAGACTTTGTAATAAAGAATGAGATAAAATAATAATATAATATCTTATAATAAAGCATAAAGTAATGATTTTACAAAACAATATAACCGGACTTTCATAAAAGATTGTTTGTTTATAAATAAAATATTTTGTAAGAATTATATTCTACTTGCTGAGTGAAAGCTCACATTTTATGAGTTTCTATGTTGTAGGTATCAAAGGAAAGAAACTCTGATTTGATTGATGGGTTAACTGGAATCGAGGCGGGGATGAATGCGAGGTACGAGTAATGGAATATCACTATTAAAATTACTTCCACATATGTTCTTATTATAAGATAAATAATTTTAATTATGTAAGTTTGATGTTGTTTGAAAACATACTTATAACTTCGTCTTTTATTTTACAATGCATAGTTTTATTAAATTGAACTTGAAAATGTATTTTAATTGAATAGAGTTTAAATGGATATTTTTCAAAAGATTTAAAAGAGAAAATGTTTTGATTTAAATAAATACAAAACTCAAGGGATTCTATTAAAAAGATCTGAATTGTCTAAAGAGAGCTTGAGACTTAAGTGGTCCGTACGTAACTCCCCTCCTTACTTGGGAGCTTTTTATGGTTGTGCATTATTTAAAACACTCTAAAACAAAGTTTAAAAACAAATTTAAATAAAGGTTGCTTAACTATCAAGAAGCATTTTGCTTGTTTTCAAAATTATTAAATTAAGTAAATAGTTAGTTATGAATATAAATCTCTTAAAAGAAATATAAGTATTAAAAAAATTGTCATGAATTTTTAGTGTTTAAATTTCTTTTTTTAAATAAGTAAGTTAAGAATATAAGTAGTTAACGATCCGAAAAGTCAGGTCGTTATAATAGAATTACTTTTAACACCTTATCCTTATATTCAATGTGATTCAAATTAAACAAAATATTTCAATATTTACTTGGTTTGTATCAGTTATAGATTTTTTTTTGAAAGAATAGAGTTACCGATTGAAAAAAATAATAATGAGAAAAAAATTTAGATTAATAATACATCATTCTTTTGTATTTTACGGGAATCTAGGATTTTATTTTGAAACCAAAAAAAAATCACAAACTATAAAATAAATATCAACAACTATGTATTTTGTATTTCAAAATGAAAATCGTTTTTTTTTTAAAAAAAAAAGATATATTAACGAACCAAGTTAATTAATTTTATTTTTTTTTACTTACAAATCACTTGATTTTCATATTATTATTTTTTAATTAATAATAATAATACGGGTGTACTTTCTTTTAGGCATGTATCCTTTGACTCAGGGGTGGAGGGAGAAGAGGCTATATGCTCCATTGGATTTTGAGAAAAAAAAAATTACATGTATTTTAAAAGAAAAAAATTTCCTTTAAAGGTCGGCTCCACTCCGAGCATTGACTAGTATATATATATGGGGAATTAATAGAAAAGTTGATTTTCTGCTACGAATGGAGAAGAGATGACATAGGCAGAATTAATACAAAGTTGCACCAAAACTATCGTGAATTTGTAATAACACAGAGGGTAGACAACAAATTAATACGAAAGTAGATTTGTTGCCACAGAAAGATAAAGAAGAGAACATATAAGTAATTGATATAAAGATCCAGGGCTCTTTTAGTATATACTACTTTCTTGCAGTAGTACGTGTTGCGTGATAAGTACGACACCTATTGCTTTGTTGATTTATTGTATTTAATTATTTGTTATAAAACTCTATTGGGCTTTGTTTTGAGACGTAGTTTAGCCGAGTCATTTTTTCTGTACCCTGTCTTCTATCAAGAACTCATATATATGCAGAGTTCTTCTGTACAAATAAATATTGGTAAGCCTTTCTAAATAGATTGAGAGTTTTATTGAAATATTTATGACATTCTTTAATTTCTTTTGATAACCAACTTTATAATATATTTAAATTTTATTCAAATATTCCCCTTTGCAGTGAAATCTTTATTTTGTGACGAGGGTTCATCTAGTATTTAAGGGTTTATTTGAATTTCTTAAGGGAGATTGTTAATTTTTATCATCTTTTAATACATGTAATGAAAATAAAAAAAGACAATTTATAAACTATTTACAAAAGCACGATTTTTATTATCATATTATTTAATGAATATTTCAGAATTTTAAAATTACTACTAACTCGATCTTGGTCAATCGAAAATTTTTTACCAAGTCAAAAAAGTCAAAAGTGACGGAGACAATATTTGAATGTGTATCGGTCTAATGATAGTTCGATCTTAATTAAAAGTTTTTGATCAGAGTCGAATTTTTCCAGCTATCGGACGAAAAATTATCGAAACAACCAAGAGAGACTGCCAAATAAGTTCGACCACAATCAAAACTTTTCAACCCTAGCTGAGTGAAAGCGTCACTGTCAGGATCAAATTGGGACCGACATTAGTAACTGAAATAGTTTTGAATTTGTTAGAAAAATTTACTATCTAAATAATTTTATTTGTGCGATATAACAATAAAAATTAGTTTTAAAAATATTAATAAATGGGTCTCATTTTTCGGTTCAGTAAACCTCTAAGTGTATACTCTCCATTTTTTAATATAACATTGCTTGACGACTTTTTTAATATGTTATTAGACGAAAGGAATATTAAACTTTTTAATTTAGTTGTTCAATAGGAAATTCTTTTCGGCCTTCGTTTTCTTATGTTAAAGAACCGACTTTGAGGTTTTTTTTTTTGTTGTTAACTTTTCTTTTCTTCTTTGGTTTAGTCATTATTTCGTTAAGCACTTTATGAAACTCCTCCTAAGTCGATCGATATATTTTATCCTCCTAATTAAAAGATAAATGCTAGGTAAGGCTTCTCTTCTTAATTGGATTTATCTTATTTTTGATGTTTTAGAAATTATCTTATATATAATTTTATTCCAGCACTTATGTATGTAATCTTTTTTCTTTAGTGGAAATTATCTACTGTTTTTCCACTTTTTTGAGGTAATCTGTACAATATATCCCTTTCTAATACATAAATATAAATTTTTTTTCTTTCCGTAACTAAAAAGAAAATATTAACTTCTCCAAATAAAAAGAAAAAAAATTAACAAAAACAGGTACATTCCACACTAAACAAGTATATAAGCCAAATTTTTAATACACATGGTATATAATTTATTATCACTTAATTAGTTTATTATCACTTAATTGGTGATGATGTTTATTCTATTTATGATAAATTTTAACATATTAATTAATCAGTGACAAATTACTTATCAGGTAAAAAAATTTAGTTAAAAATTAGAACGCCAAATATTATGCTAATATTATGCTGTATATATATATATACACGTACACGCACGTATATGACCGCAGTACTAAGATTTGTACTTTGACCGAACAATTACATTTTAAGAAAAGAGACCTTGGTAGTTTAATTTAAATATAATAACGGAAAAGATGTGAACCAAATTTGGATTCCATCCGTACGTGGTCGTACACAAATTGACCAATTAATTATTATAATAGTACATATTTTTGTTTGAAGATTTTAATAGTACATATGCCTCCTAATTAATTGCTCCTCGTGTAAAATTGCAGCCTATAATCTCACACTTAATTGCACATATATATATATATATATATGCCAATGACATAATCATTCACAGTTGGTTTAATCTGGGGACTATTCACTGATTGTCAATCTCACCATTAACACTGATAGACAATGAAAAGTTACTTTCATCCAATATATAGGTAAATGTATGCCAAAACTTGCAACCAACCGAGGAGGTTGCTGCATAAAAATAATCTATAATATTGTCATCCATAAAAAATATAATATTTATACTTTTGTAGTGTGGATTCTCATTTAGAATTTATTATAAAAAGATTTAATAAACGACTAATAATGTGCAAAAGATACGATGTTTGTTTTCATATGTACATAATATAGATATGTAATAGGTGAAATCAAAGTTTCAAACCCATTAATAGTAGAACAACTTTAATTTTTTATGCAAAAGTTATTACAAAATACTAAACTAACTATGTTTTTATTTTTATTCTCCTTGTATAGATCGTTTGATATTTAAAATAGAACTTTTTGCATACATAAATGGTTGGTTATATTTTTCAGCAATGTTGAACACTGGCATAAAAAAAAAGAGTTATATCTTTATTTTTTGTAAACACAAAATTAAAAAAACTAAAAGTACAACTAGGATTTCATTCTTTTAGTTGGTCAAAAATAGTTAAGCGGTCATCAATAGTTATAAGTATAGCATTATAATCGTGTGGTAATATGATAAAATTATCAAGTAGTAAATATGTAGAAACATAATTTAATTATTATTTAACATGATCATTAGACTTTTCAAATAAAAAAAAATTAATGTGCAATTCTTTGAATATTTGTTGTGCTATGTGGTATTCTTTTCCAAAAAATGTTACTCTATTAGATTTTATCTTGTCACCTAAACAAAGTTCTCATGTTACCTATGGAAATAATAATGTTATATGTCCTTTACATTTTATGTGGGTGACTAAACAAAGTTCTCATGTTACCTATGGAAATAATAATGTTATATGTCCTTTACATTTTATGTGGGTGACTAGACACTAAATTTTACATTGAGGGACTATAGTCTAGCTCTCTCTCTATATATATATTGCCTTTACTCTGAATGTATTTAAATTAATTTTGACTTATACTTTTAAAAGTTTAATAACTAGAAACTAATGTATATGATATTTTTTAAATGGCTTTTTCTACTATTCTAGAAAATTTTGATCAGACTTGTTCAGTACCAGGCGGAAGATGTACATTAATAAGTATTGTAAAACATCAAGACATGATCATGTTTCTAGGTATCGAATTACGCTACTGTATTTTTCATTCAAGTTACCGTAAATTTTTTCAATAATTTTATTAGTTAAAGGGCCTTTAAATTGTGGGTCTAACGATGTCTTGATATAATCATTTGTTAACTTATGAAATCTGGAATTCTATTAGGATGGTTTTGTTAGTTGTCAAAGTGGCCGAACCTTAAGTTTTTTTGAATTCCAAATTGCATGATAATTTTTCAATTACTCGTGATTTAAGTGATGCTTACGTATGAATGACTTTATGATATCATGAGGATATTGATGTTCATAAATTATAAAATTGTTCAGAATCGCCCAAAGGTTGATTAGTTAATTTTAAAAATTATGGGCGTGATTGTGGTTAATTAATATACTTAGTTAGATATGTTTAGTAGATCCAAAGATTACAAATATGTCTAATTAGTGTATATTAAATTATCGATTAAGTACCTATATATATTTTTAGCATCGTAATATTTATTATTTTATATTGTTGTTTCACCCAACTGAGAACTTCAATATACACTTACTGTTTAAGTCAATTATTTATTTGAACTGAATCTTATTAAAGTTTACGACTCAAAGTGTTAATTTGTGAGCAACTTAACATATTTTTGTAGTATCTATTTCTATTTCTCTTCATTAGCATGCCTCATCTGTTCCATATTTTAATGGATTGAATTTTGATGATTAGTGCAAACAAGTCCAATTTTACTTAGATGGATTTTGAATTAGCACTTCAAGCTGACAAACTTGCTGTTATTATTGCAACTAGTAGTGCTAAAGAAAAATCTCTCCATAAAGCCTGGGAAAGATCGAGCAGACTGATAATACTAAGGAATTTCTAAAATTTGTGGAAGAACATTTTTTGACTGTTGACAAATCACTTGCGCGGATATTAATGGGTAATTTGACCACCATAAAATTTGATAGTTCTCGTACCATGCACGAGCATGTTACCAAAATGATTAACATTGCAACGAGGTTTAAGTCCTTGGGAATGAATGTGGATGACAACTTCCTTGTGCAATTTGTCATAAATTCTTTACCTCTTAAGTATGGTCCATTCCAAATGAATTATAATATCTGAAAAGAGAAATGAAATATGATTGAATTGCACAATATGTTTGTTAAGGAGGAAACAAGATTAAGAATCAAGGATATGATTCCATTAATCTCCTTAATCATCCTAGAGCTGGAAAGAAAGCCAGAAATAATAAAGGGAAGGGCAAGCAGAGACCACTAAAAGTGAACGAGTCATCTGTCCAAATTCACAAGAAGGACAAAAAGAACGATAAGTGCCATTTTTCCAATAAACTTGGGCACTATCAGAAGGACTGCCAAAAACATAAGGTATAGTTCAAAAAAGAAAGATAAGCCTAGTGCTTTTGTATGTTTCGAATCTAATTTGACTGAAGTTCCTTATAATACTTAGTGGATTGATTCTAGTTGTACAACTCATATTTCAAATACGATGCAGGGATTCCTTATGACCTAAATCACAAATCAAAATGAAAAGTTTGTTTTCATGGGGAATCGAGTCAAAGCCTCAGTTGAAGCTACTGGAACCTATTATTTGATTTTAGACACTAGCCATCATTTAGATTTATTTCAAATACTTTATGTACCTTCAATTTCTCTTAATTTGGTTTCTTTATCTAGATTTGATTCTACTGGATACACCTTTAAATTTGGAAATGTATGTTTCAGTTTGTTTAAGAAAAATAGTTTTATCGGTTCTATTTCTCTTTATAATGATTTATATAAATTGAAACCTGATAATCATTTTGCTGAGACTCTTTTAACTTTGCATCATGATGTTGGTACTAAATGTGGTTTAGTCACTAAATGCTCTACTTACTTGTGGCATCAACATTTGGGTCATATTTCCTAAAAAAGATTAAAGAGATTAGTAAAGAATGAAATCCTTCTAGATTTAGATTTTAATGATCTTAGTGTATGTATGGATTGTGTTAAAGGAAAACAAACCAAACATACAAAGAAAGGAGCCATAAGAAGCACACAACTCCTTGAACTTATATACATCGATATATATGGGCCTTTTGATGTTCCATCTTTTAGTGGAGAAAAGTATTTTATTACATTTATTGATGACTTTTCATGTTATGGTTACTTCTATTTATTTCATGAAAAATCTCAAGCAGTGGATGCCTTATAGATGTTTATAAATAAGGTTGAAAGACAATTAAATAGAAAGGTGAAAATTGTTAGATCTGACAAGGGTTGTAAATATTATGGAAAATATGATGAATCTGGACAATGTCTTGGCCCATTTACTAAGTTCCTTGAAAAATGGTATATATGCTCAATACACTATACCAAATACACCACAACAAAATGGTATAACTAAAAGACGTAATCATACTTTGATGGATATGGTGAGGAGTATGTTAAGTAATTCATCTTTACCTTTTTCATTGTGGATGCACACTTTAAAGGCTGCCATGTATTTATCAAATAGGGTTCCTAGTAAGGCAATTCCAAAGACTCTTTTTGATTTGTAGAGTGGAAGAAAACTCAGTTTAAGGCACCTACATTGTGATGCCCAAGATTCTCACATACATAATAAGCCAATAATAAACATATTCATATTGCATAATAGACATATCAAGCAACTAGTATCACTTTCA
>JXTB01000009.1:100451-119730 GCA_002914805.1 Parasponia andersonii
TTTATAAAACTGTGTAAAATAAGTTGGTACTTTTATAAAAAAGTTATATGAGTAATATTTATAAAAATACGCCCATAGCCCAAATTGGAGAACAAGCTCAATCCTAGTTGGATTAGGATTAGCAGTTTTGGGCCCTATAGATATAAGATATATGAGAGAAAAACTGTATAGTAACCCTTGTAGTGCTACACGCATAATAGAGGGAGAGAGAAAGAGAGAATTCGGTCAAGACTAAGAAAGAGAGGAGAGAAACTGTTTCCTGTAATCTCACAGTCTCATCTTACGTCCCGATATTCCAAAGGATCAAGAAGGTGTTCTTGATCATTCTTTAACAAAGGATTCAACTTGATGGCTACTTACCTTATTAACTAAGACTTAGAGCATAGATAAAAAGATCTAGGGTTGGAGATTTGGTCACTATCAATAAAGAGATCAAAGAGGAGTACGCTATAAGAGGTAAACCCTAATCTTATCTCTTAGGTTTTTCACCTAGACTTGATTTATGTTATACATGATCTTGTATATGATATATATATATTCTATGGTTATGAAAATTATTTTTATAAAAAATTTTAAAACCTGAATCTGCTAATATTTTTGCCGTATTCATGATGTGATCATGTGTTTTCCATAGTTTGCATGCATGTATGATTTTTTCTAAGTATTAGGTCTATATACCAGCAAACATAAGATAAGATATTTGGTTTAAAATCATATCATTGTCATATCTTGTTTCTACGTCTATTACCTACTGAGATTACACCGTATTTGAAAAAGAAAATCTGAGAGACTATGTTGTGTTTTTTTTTTTTTGAAAGCTTTGTGAACATACATTGAATGTGGCCAATCTAGAGAAGCTGTGAGAGGATGTTGTAACCATATTGGCTAAGTTGGAAAGAATAATCTTACCCGCCTCTTTGATATAATGGTTTACTTGATTTTTCATTTACCAAAAGAGGCAATACTTAGGGGGCCTATTTATTTTAGATGAATGTACTTAGTTAAGTGAGTCATTGGTGTTTACAAGCAATATGTTAGAAATCAGGCATGTCTAGAAGGGTCTATTGCTGAAGCGTATATCGTTAATGAGTCCTTATATTTTGCTCCATAATTATGGGGCATCGAGACTCGATTCAATTGGCCTGATCGTAATGAAATTGTTGTTGATATTCAACCAAATTTCGTATTGTCAGTCTTTAAGTCTGTTGGTTACCCACTAGGCAAAAAATACATTTTTATTCTCAATTCATCTGATCTGCTTAAAGTTAAGTGGTACGTTATGAATAATTGCCCAGAAATACAAAAATATCTTGAGTAAGTATTTTACACTCTTATATGTTTTTTGTTCAATTTTATTAGATATTCCCTAATGTATGACACTACATACAAATAATGAGCATATAAGGGAGTTGAAGGCTAAAGGTGGTATAAACCTGGAATGATAATGAGAAGTCAAGTTTCCTACATGGTTTAAATCTCGAGTAAGCTTCTATTATATAATTTCATAAATTTCACTTATCCTATTCTTAAATTATGTGTTATCTAATGATTTTTTTTCTTTTAAATAAATCATTTATGAACATTAAGTTCAGATAAGTTCAATGATAAATTTTATGCATTGGCTAGTAGATCTAACTTCTCAACTTTCTCTAATCTTGGTTATATGGTGAATAGGGTAAAGTTTTTACTAGATAAATATGACAGTAAACACAATACTCAGAATTGTGTTGTTCGTATTTCTGGATTTGATAAAAAATACTTCTATGGTGTGCTAGAGCAAGTTCTAGAGTTGTCGTATATTAAGAGGTGCAACATAGTATTATTTATTTGTAGATGGTTTGACATTGATCCGAGAAAGAAATAGATTTAGCAAGATGAGCAATTTACAAGTATATACACAAGTACTTACTGGTATAAGGATAACCCATTTATACTCGTATCACAAGCAGAGCTTATTTATTATACCAATGATGATAAGAATAGGCCATTGTGAAAACTTGTTAACAAGAATATGCCTCGAAATATAAGCAACTTTTTAGATACGGTAGATGTTTCTGACATTACATCAATAAGCACCAACATTCTTATTTTACAAAAAGCGAATTTTTTATCATTCCAATTATAGGTAGAGTGCTCGGAAATGGAAAATATTTGATTTCATCAGTAAGATATTGAAACAGATAAAGTCAACAATATTGATGACCTTATTTGTCAAGCTTATATTGTAACCCCAAATGACTTATTAGTTGATGATGATAAGTTTCAAGACGACACTCTAAAGGAATACAACAATGAAGAAGTTTAACTTGATGGCGATAGTGATACAAGTTCTGAAGAAGAGAATGAAGTGTCTGATGATGTAATATAATTTTACATTATAGTGTGTGTAGAATTGTGAAAATTATGTGTTTATCAATTTTTATGTTGCTATGTAATGTCTTTAAACTATGATAATATTTTTGTAGGATGTCTAGCCATGAGAGTGCCCCTACAACGAGTAGTGCTACCTCTAGTTCCAATGATGATAGATGTGACCCCAAAAGGAAGAGGGTTAGGGAAGAGACAAGAGGTTGTTTAGTCAAAAAGGAACTTAGAAAGCTTAAGACCGATCGATTGAAGGTCGAGTATTGTGGCAAGACAAGGAACCCTATCTTTGACCATGGTAAGATGTTCTTAAACATTCTTGCCAAGACAGATAGAGACAGCATCCCGGCCTCTACCCCATACTGGAAAGATGTGAAGAAAGAGGACCTTGAGCTCGTCTTGAACCAGTTGAAGGTAAGTGAGTTTCTTAAAATATTTATTTTATTTTATTTTGATGAAAACCTTAAATTAATAATTGTTCACTTTAATTTCTCAGGTGAAGTTTAACTATCTTCGAACTAATACCCTTTTCATGGACTCTATTGAGTAGTCCATGATGGCATATTTATGAGATTGGCACAATCAATTGTAGAAGCATTTCAGGGAAATAAGGGGTAAGAGGGATATGGCTTTTACTAAGGCCATTCCATATTATAAGCATGTTCCCTTAGATTAATGGAGCATTTTGCGTGATCATTTCAGTTCTGACACGTTTCAAGTAGTAAATGTGCTTTTATATATAAAAAAACACTAATTGTTAAGAAAGAAATTATAATTAATTATGAAAATAACAACTTAATGTGCATTTTTGTAGAAAATCTCAGAATAGAATTTGAAGAATTGGTCTAAGCAGTTGTACCCTCCTACACGAGAGTAGTCTAACATGATTAGCAAGATCAAGATGAAGATAAGAAATTCTAACATTTTCTCTAAACAGTGCTAAAAGCTATAACCAAATAATCAAACTATTTTTCTTAATATTTTTATGACAACCCAAAAACTGGAGAGCCGATAAGCTCTACACTACTTTAAGAGTCATCATCTTAAATCAACTTATTGGCAAAATGAGTACACATAGGAGAAACATGTAAAAATTTGTTCAATTTGTTTAAAATATTTAGTTTATGTATTAAATATATAAATTACTTTAATTTTTATTTTATTTTATAGTCGAAGATGGTTACATCCAGGGCAGAGGCACTCATTCAAACTCAGGCCCATGCTCAGTCTAAGCTTGGGGACGTTGCCTCATTTGCTGAGTCTGTGGTGGAGCCAGAATAGGTCGATGGGTTTTAGATCACTTCCCACACTCTAGGAATTAGATCTAGGTGGCATAAAAGGTTAGGAGCACTTCTTCGGCTAAAGAGTGTAGGAGGACCAACGGTTACCAGCACGGGATAAGTTGCTGAGACCATCGCCACCTTGAAACAGTAGCTGGCTAGACACGAAGCCTGTACGACTGATCGATGAGACTCAACGACAGATGGACAATAAGGAAGTAGAGAACCAACGCCAGTTAGAGCAGACTTAGTGGTAACTCAACGAGCAAAACCAGATGCTTCAAATCTTGATTGCAAAGCTCGGCATCCAGATGCCACCTCCTCTGCCTCTAGATTTTGTAGACATTTTTTTTATGTATTGTAATTTTAGAAATAGTTTGTATATTTTCTTCATTTAATAAAATTTGTATTATTAATTTATCTCCTTTTAATTTTTTTATATATTAATTAAAGAAATTCTCTATTTATTTAATTATTGATTAATAATATTTTTATTACTTATTAATTAATTAAATAATTAATTTTTTTACATAATTAAAACTTTTGCTGACGTAAAAATACATCGGCAAAAGATTTCTTAAAATTCTTAAAAACACATTCACCGACGTGTTTTGTCGTCGGCAAATGTATTTTTATTTTTCTTTCAGATTTTGAAAATACCTTTGCCAATGCGGTTTTTTCTCAGCAAATATATATATTTTTTTTTAATTTTGAAAATACCTTTACCGACACATGTTTTTCGTCAGTGATTGGTTAACCAACGTCAAATTTTGGGGATTATTTCGCCTAAGAAAAACTTTTACCAACGAAATTAGAGTGTCGAAAAAGGTCAAAGATGTGTTGGCCAATATTATTTTTGCTGATGACTTTCAATTTTCGTCAAAAAGTGACTTTTAGCAACAATCTTTTACCAACGACGCTTACCGATGATAAAATGCATCAGTAAAAGTGAAATCACTTTTGTCGTCGCATTTTAAAGATTTTCACCGATGCAAAAATGCGTGAGCGAAAGTCTTCTTTGTTGTAGACCTATTTAGAAGATTTCTATTTTATTTATCTTAACTTGTAATATTACTTAGGGGCCCGTATTATGGACTTGGTTTGTATAATTAATATGTCTGGATTATGAGGATGATGATGATGCTTGGTTTTATTTTATAAATTTTATTTTCAATCTACATCTAACTATAGTCATAAAATTGTAGGAAATTACTTTTAAAACTATTTTATAAAATTTTCTGAAGCAACTATTGAATTTCTATTCATAAAATTCCCTTTCTGCCACTGATCCGAGCTTTAGATCGTGACATGTATACTCGGTAATAACTTATTTCTGAAATATTAAATAGTTTGTTACATTTGTGACAAAAGGATAATTTTTGCAACAATTATATAATTGAAGGATCATTACTATAAAGTTAAAAATTCAAGGATCAAAGTGGTCCAACATGTATAATTATCAGGTGCTAATTATATCATTAACCCTTTGAAAAAAAAAGGTACTGGACTTATTTTATTTGTTCAAAGTAAATTTTTTCGATCGGTCCAAGAATTATTTTTGGGTTAATAATATTTTTATACCCTGCATTTTGACTATTTGTTCAATTCATACCTTATGTTTTGGTGACATAAATTTGTTACAAATTTTAATCCGAAGGTTTCAGTGTTGATCATAATAAATACTCGGTATAAACTGAACAAACAGTCAAATACAATGTATAAAAATGTAATTATTTTATTATTTTTTCTTAAGCCAAAACCCTGCTCAACAATTAGCATAGATTTCTTTTTTAATTTTTTTTTCTTTTTTTTTTTGGCACTCTATAAATTAGTTTAATAGTTATGGAAAATTGTATTTCTAACCCGGAGAAGCACGTAGGAAATTATCAGAACCGGAATATTTTATTTGTTGACCTTATGCTATTGAAAATTAAGAATAATATACCAAATATATATTTACATTTAAATGAACAATACCCTTAAAGGAAATTGTACATCTAATGAGAGATATAATATCAACACTCTCAATTATTCAGAAAGGTCGCCTAATTTTCTATAAAAGTTTTGACCATTTTAGATTATCCTTTCATTTCAAGTAAATATTTTAAAAGGAAAAGGAACAAATTTCCAATATTAGCATTACGTTCCCCATGCACGTACTCAACCTAACCTTTCTACATCTCAATCCATTTTGTCTCCACATGTACATTTGCAGCCAATGTTTAACTCAATTTTAGCAATGTATAAAGTCAATGCCAGCTACACTACATGAGATATTCCATTTCAGTACAGATAATATTGTTCTTATCGAAGTTCGAATGGTAGAAAGAGCTGTTGGGCAAGTGTTGTCAGAGAATGTTGAAGAAAGTTGAGCTGTACGTGCAAGTAGTACTTGTGCTCAGAAGGAACGTGAAAGCAACAGCCCATGTAAAAGAACAAACATTAGAAGTTAAACCCATTTCAGATTTTTTGGAAGTAATTTAGACTCCAAAGTATTTGATATCTATAATTATCGAACGCGATGAGAATATATAGGACACTATGTATATATATACATAGCTAATTCAATGAGGGATATTGAGATGAAATGAGAGTATTGATGTGAAGAAATAAGATTAATGCACATAGTTATTTATAGGAGAGGATCGATGTATCGTGCATATGAATGATAAAAATTTGTATTTATCGTTGTCTATCGACGCGTTGCTACTTGCCAGTAGCCGCAGTCTTACCAGGTCAGCTTCGGTAGGCAAAACTGGGCATGCAATGCATATATAACAGAAGACTTTTCGTCTAACATTTGCATGGTTGAAAATTCTAATAAATAAATGTTTAAACTGTTGAAAATAAATTTGTTTAATCCCATAAGAAGTATTTAAACCCATCAACATGAGGCTCAATAAATTGGAGTTAGCTCAATTGCAAAACTCATAAAAAAAAAAGCCCAAGTCCAAATTAAAGAAGTCTTCCACCTAGAATCTTCTAGTGTTAGCTAGATATTAGTTTTTTATATGTGAATTATTTGATTATTTAGATTATTATTAGAAGTGTGTAGAAGAAAATACGTGTGGCTTAAGGATTTTGGTAATTTTTTATTTATGTGGTTCTCATTATTTCTCATGTAGTATAAATACCACTCCCCATTTCAGTTCTAAGCATCAAATAAGAAGCAAAGCTTCTAAGAGTGAAGAGAAGAGAGAAAGAAGCATAGCTTCTAGTGAGTGAGTGAGTGAGCTTGAAGAGTGAAGTTAAGAATTTTCTCTTGTAAAAGTATTTGAGTGAATAATAAAGTTTGTTTTACTTTCTAATAAAGTGGTATCAGAGCAAGGTTATGAGTTCTCTTGAAATTCTAAGTATGCTCTGTAGTTGCAGCTTTGACTGATCTTCCACATCAGAAAAGAATTCTTGAGATTGAGAGTATTAGCCATTTGTTCCAAATATATTACTATTAGATATCTAATCGAAGAGCTCAATGAGACAAATACGTTGCCATAAGAATCAGCCCAATCGGAGTCCGAATGAGTCGTCAGAATTTTGTTGCCACAAATTGAGTCAACTAACTGAGTTGAGCCGAGTCAGAGTCGTTTGACCGAGCCGTCAGAGCCATTGACCAAGCCATCAGAGCCATTTAACCGAGCATCAGAGCTGTTTGACCGCGCCGTTGACTAAGCCATCAGAGCCGTTGACCAACCTGTTCACCGACGTTGACTATTGACCATTGATTGAGCGTTGATTTTGACCAGTTAATATACAAGTCAATCTAAAAGTTTTTCGAAGTTTTGGATCTATCTGTATAGTCGAAATTTTCAAAAACTCACACTGTTAAGAGTTATGGCTACTGGTAGTTTAGCATCTCTTCAAGTTCCACCACTTCAAGGTAATAACTTTGATAATTAGACTATCAAAATGAAAGTCCTCCTTAGAGCACATGATATTTGGGAAGTAGTAGAGAAAGACTACAAAGAGCCAAGAGATGAGGTAACACTATCTTCAACACAGAAGTTAAGTTTAAAAGATTCAAGAAAGAGAGACAAAAAAACTCTCTTCCTCATCTACCAAGCCTTAGATGATGACGGGTTTGAGAAAATCTCAAGTGCAACCTCCGCTAAGGAAGCATGGGAGAAACTTTAAATTTCATACAAAGGAGAAGAAAAGGTCAAAAAGGTCCACCTTCAAACTCTAAGATGAGAGTTTGATTTATTACACATGATAGAAACTGAGTCAGTTTGTGACTATTTTTCTAGAGTTTTAACCATTTCGAATCAAATGAAGGGAAATGGTGAGAAACTTGAAAATGTTACGATTATGAAAAAGATTCTTCGATCGTTAGACCCAAAGTTCGAGAATATTGTTACTGTCGTCGAAGAAACTAAAGATTTGAGAGTCATGACAATAGAACAACTCTTGGGTTCTTTACAAGCTCACGAGAAAAAGGAAAAGAAGAAGCCAAATTTTAAGGAGCAGCTTCTCCAGACACAACTTATAGAGAAAGAACATAGCTAATGTAGCGAAAGAAGTCAACGTGGTCGTGGTAGAGGATAAGCTCGAGGACAAGGACGTGGTACAAGTCGAGGTCGTGGATAAGGTCAGAATTCCAATAACGCAATTATCATATCAATAATTTCGAAAGAGGAGAAAGCTCTACAAGAGGTCATGGTAGAGGTCGAATGAACTCAAGACTTGAGAAGTCTCAAGTTGAATGTTTCAATTGTCATAAGTTTAGGCATTATGCTAGAGAGTGTAGAGCACCCAATAGCAGAATTGAAGAGAAAGTTAATTATGTTGAAGAAAAAGGAAACAATATGGCACTGTGCTACTAGCATATAAAGACAACAATGGAGGACAAGACAACACATGGTATCTTGACACCGGTGCCAGCAATCATATGTGTGGGTGTCGATCAATGTTTATAGAGCTTGATGAGTCAATTAGTGGGAGTGTTTCTTTCAGTGATGATTCAAAAGAAGCGGTAAAAGGAAAAGGTAAAATTCTTATCCGCTTAAAAATGGAGGGCATCAATTTATTTCAAATGTTTATTTTGTACCCACAATGAAAACAAACATTTTGAGTTTGGGATAACTCTTGGAGAAAGGCCATGATATTCACTTGAAAGATTATAGTCTTTCTATAAGAGATAACAATATGAACTTGATTGCCAAAGTGCTTATGTCAAGAAATAGAATGTTCTCATTGAACATTCAAAATAATATAGCAAAATGTCTGAAAGCATGCTTTAAGGATTCATCATGGCTATGGCATTTGAGATTCGGACATCTCAACTTTGGAGGACTAGAGTTACTGTCCAAGAAAGAAATGGTGAGAGGCTTGCCATGCATTAATCATCCTGATCAACTTTGTAAAGGATGCTTATTCGGGAAGTAATTCAGGAAAATCTTTCCAAAAGAGTCGAATTCAAGAGCCCAAAAGCCACTAGAGCTTGTGCATACAGATGTGTGCAGTCCTATCAAACTAAGTTTTTTTGGTAAGAGCAACTACTTCTTGCTCTTTATTGATGATTTCTCAAGAAAGACTTGGGTTTATTTCTTGAAGCAAAAAATCAGAATTTTTTGAAGCTTTCAAGAAGTTCAAGGCTGCTGTAGAGAAGGAAAGCGGTCTTCAGATCAAAGCCATGAGATCTGATAGAGGAGGAGAATTTACTTCAAAAGAGTTCCAAGAATTCTGCAAAGCAAATGGAATTCAACGACCTTTAACTATTCCAAGATCCCCTCAACAAAATGGTGTGGCAGAAAGGAAGAACCGGACCATCCTTAACATAGCTCGAAGCATGCTGAAAAGTAAGAGGTTACCCAAAAATTTCTGGGCAGAAGCTGTTGCATGCGTAGTTTACTTGCCCAATCGATCTCCAATAAGAAGTGTGTGGGGAAAGACACCACAAGAAGCATGGAGCGAAAGGAAACCTGGGATCTCCCACTTGAGAGTCTTTGGAAGCATAGCCCATGTGCATGTGCCAGACGAATATAGAACCAAGCTTGATAATAAAAGCGAGAAGTTCATTTTCATCGGTTACAACACCAACTCTAAAGGATATAAGTTATACAATCCTAACAATGGAAAAGTAACTATCAGCCGAGTTGTAATATTCGATGAAAAAGGTGAATGAGACTTTAGTTCTCAAACAAATAACTACAATTTCTTTCCACAATTTGAAGATATGGAAATACCAGTAGAGCAAGCAAGAGAAGTCCATTAAGAGGCTATTACTCTATCTTCCTCACCAACATCATCCACTCATGAAGATTCACCTCCATCTTTCTTAACTGAGAGGCATAAAGAACGTACAAGAAGTCTTGAAGATCTATATGAGGTGACTGATAGACTTGAAAACCGCACTCTATTTTGCCTATTTGATAATTGTGAACCAGTGAACTTCCAAGAGGCTGTATAAGATGAAAAATAGAGGAATGCAATAGATGAAGAAGTCAAAGCCATAGAGAAGAATGACACTTAGGAACTATTCACTCTTCCTAAAGGTCATAAAGCTATCGGTGTAAGATGGGTGTACAAGGTGAAGAAGAATGCCAATGGAGAGGTAGAAAGATACAAAGTAAGGTTAGTCACGAAAGGCTATAGACAAAGAGCCGGCATTGACTACGATGAGGTATTCGCTTCTGTTGCACGATTGGAAACTATAAGACTAATTATTTCTATTGTTGCTCAGAACAAATGGAAAATTCATCAGATGGATATAAAGTCCGCATTTCTGAATGGAGTTCTTGAAGAAGAGGTCTATATACAATAACCATTGAGTTATGAGATGAAAGGGTATAAAGATAAGGTTTTAAAGCTAAAGAAGGCCTTTATGGTCTAAAGCAAGCACCAAGAGCATGGAACAGCCGAATTGACAAATATTTCCAAAAGAATGGATTCATTAAGTGTCCTTATGAACATGCTCTCTATGTTAAGACTAAAGATGGAGATATTTTGGTCATATGCTTATACATGGATGATCTCATATTCACTGGAAGTAATCCAAGGATATTTGACGAATTCAAGAGAGTAATGACACATGAGTTTGAAATGACAGACTTCGGACTTAAGGTATACTTCCTCGGCATAAAGGTCAAGCGAAAGGAAGAAGGCATCTTTATCTCCCAAGAAAGCTATAAAATGGAGATCCTGAAGAAGTTCAATATGGATGATTGCAAGCCAATAAGTACACCAGTGGAGTGCGGAATAAAATTATTCGAAGATGATGAAGCAGAAAAGGTGGATCCAACATCCTTTAAGAGCCTTGTTGGATGCCTTAGGTACTTGACATGTACAAGGCCTGATATTCTCTATGCAACTGGACTAGTGAGTCGTTACATGGAAACTCTAATAACTACTCACTTCAAAGCTGCAAAGAGAATTCTCCGTTACCTAAAAGGTATGATCAATCTTGGCTTGTTCTATTCAGTTTCTAATGATTACAAACTCGTTGGTTACAGTGATAGTGATTGGATCGGAGATACTGATGATCGAAAAAGTACAACTGGTTTTGTGTTTTTCATGGGAGAAATTGCATTCACCTGGGTATCTAAGAAACAACTGATTGTCACCTTTTCAACATGCAAAACTGAGTATGTAGCTATTACGTCATGTGTTAGTCATGCAATCTGGCCAAGAAGGTTGTTGAAAGAGTTAAACATACTTCAAAAGGAGCCAACAGAGATTTGTATTGACAATAAGTCAGCAATAGCTTTGGCTAAAAATCCAATCTTTCATGACCGAAGTAAGCATATCGACATTCGCTATCATTACATAAGAGAATGTGTTGCAAATAAAGAAGTACAATTGGAGTATGTGAGATCACATGATCAGATTGCTGATATTTTCACTAAACCACTCAAGTTTGAAGACTTTACAAGATTAAGAAATTTACTTGGTATTATAAAATAAGTTTAAGGGGAGGTGTTGAAAATAAACTTTTTTAAGCCCATAAGAAGTATTTAAGCCCATCAACATGAGGCCCAATAAGTTGGAGTTAGCACAAGTGCAAAATTCATAAAAGAAAAAAGCTCAAGTCCAAATTAAAGAAGTCTTCCACCTAGAATCTTCTAGTGTTAGCTAGATATTAGCTTTTTATATGTGAATTATTTGATTACTTAGATTATTATTAGTAGTGTGTAGAAGAAAATATGTGTGGCTTAAGGATTTTTGTGATTGTTTATTTGTGTGGTTCTCATTGTTTCTCATATAGTATAAATACCCCTCTCCATTTGAGTTCTAAGCTTCAAGTAAGAAGCAAAGCAGTAACGTTTGTGAAGAGAAGAGAAAAAGAAACATAGCTTCTAGTGAGTGAGTGAGTGAGTGAGCTTGAAGAGTAAAGTTAAGAATTTTCTCTTGTAAAAGTATTTGAGTGAATAATAAAGTTTGTTTTACTTTCCAACATAAGCAACCAAAATAAGGAAAAAAGTCAATAAAGAATTTTCATATGCATGGATCATGAATCATTTTGCAATTATATTTAGTTAGAGTAAAACTAGTCTTCGATAAAACATCGCAGCTTTTATAAACTACGCAGCTTTAATCGCTAA
This sequence comes from Parasponia andersonii, assembly GCA_002914805.1. Taxonomy (NCBI): domain Eukaryota; kingdom Viridiplantae; phylum Streptophyta; class Magnoliopsida; order Rosales; family Cannabaceae; genus Trema; species Trema andersonii. The sequence goes on from JXTB01000009.1 coordinate 112,633, forward strand.
GACATCCAATTAGTTATGTCAAATTCAGTTTGTATCCGGGCTTATTTTTGTTTTCTTGGTGTATATACTGCTATATATTCGCACTCCATATGAATGAGTTAATGTACATGTTTCCTAATTATATTAACTACAAGAAAATTGTCTTTTAGTGGCGAAATTTTAACAAAATTTTTCGTCGCAAAAACTTATAAATTTGTCACTAAAAGTTATTTACGACAAAAAAGTTCATCACCGTGTTGTCACCAATAACGTTGCAAATAGTTTAGCGACAAAAAGAAATCGTCTCTAAATGCACATGACTTTATCGCAAAAGATTATAATGGACGACCAAATTGATTGCCATTATAAGTATTTACGACGATATTATAAAATAAATATTGCTGTAGATATTAAAAAAAATAATCGGTAATTTTGTTGTAGTACTTTAATTGTATTCTTTTCGCGATAACTTTTATTTAGTTGATAATCTTTTATTTTCGCCATTGATATTTTAATAAATTTTTAATATAATTCATATTTATTAATTATTATACTAATTAAATATTTATGAAATTAAAATAAAAGACATAAGATAATTGAATAAAAAATTTTGAGAGCTTGGCCAAGAAGATTGACGTGTGACTTCCATCTTTATTTTTATTCTATAAAAGTTCTTTCTTTGTGTTTTGTGTTATGCACAATCTAATGGCATCCATGCTCTTCTAAATCTGTTGCTTTGATTCTGTTTTTGGCTAGAATTATTTGGTTATGTTTCATGGTCTTATTTAGTTTTCTATTTCAGATTTAGCTGTGTATTGCTATCTGGATTTTTGTCCTATTTTGTTTTCCTTGTTACCTCTTTTCCTTGTCCTATTTTTTTATTCAATTTGGGTGTATTTTCTTCGTGGCAAAAGACGAGGAAGGTAGATTTTTTTATAGTAACGTACATGCACTAGGTAGCTAATGTCGTGCGTGCACATATATGCACCCACTTTGTACCAAGTGACGTGCGTACATTGTACATATACTTGGTACTAAGCACTGATATACATACTTAGTACGAAGTATCGAGTGTGTATAGCTCTTGGTGTTTAGTACCGTGTGTGCATATAATTAAAAAATATTTGGACAAAAGTATTCATCATATTAGTACACTAAAGTATGTAATGAAATGTTGAACACCCGAAAAAAAAAGGGGAATTGCATTATCATTAGGGGATCCTGAGTGGTTAGGATCCTCCAAAAACGGTGCAAATTCTCTTAGTTTTGGCACTTAAAATAGTTTTTAGAAAAAACAAAAAGATAACATTAATAAGTAATTAAAAACCCAAAATATTCCTTGGAGATTGAAAATACTCAAAATACCCAAAATATCCCTACTAGAGATAAAATATCCTTAAGAAACCCAAAATACTTAAAATACCCCTGGTAGAGATAAAATACGTAAAATATATCTAGTGTGTCATTAATACACAAAATACCCCTAATAGACAGAAAATACCCAAAATACACTTAATACACTCCTACACAAGGCTCGTCTAGCATGATTCGCCAGATGAAAGTGAAGGTAATAAAGTCTAATATTTTCTCTAATCAGTATTAAATGCTATAACCAAATAATCTTCCTCTTTTTCCTAATTATTTTATTGTAACCCAAAGATCAGAGAGGCATTGAACCCTATAAACTGCTTCAAGAATCGCCTATCAAGTCGACTGGTTGGCAGAACGAGTATATACAAGAGAAACATGTAAGAACTTGTTCTTTTTGTTTAAAATATTTAGTTTATATATTAAAATTATAGTTTACTATAACTTTTATTTTATTTTATAGGCAGAGATGATTACATCTAGAGTGGAGGCACTCACACAAACTCAAGCTCGTGCTCAATCCGAGCTTGAAGATGCTGCCTCACCTGCTGAGTCCGTAGTGGGGCCAAAACAAGTCTATGAGTTTCAGATCATGTCCCAAGCTCTAAAGTTCTAGGTGGGAGAAAGAGTTGGGAGTGCTCCCTTGGCTAAAGAGTGTAGGAGGACCGAGGGCTGTCAATATGGAACAAGTCACTGAGATCATCGCCACCTTGAAGCAACAGCTGGCTAAAAAGAACGCAGAGTATGCAAGGTGGATTGACAAGACTCAATAGCAAATGGCCAAGAACTAACGTTAGCTCAAGAAGACTCAGTAGCAATTCATTGAGCAAAATAGGATGCTTCAAACCTTGATTGCAAAACTCAGCATCAAGATGCCACTACCTTCGCCTCTAGAAATGTAGACATTTTGTACTTTTGTGATAATGTTCTAATTTTAGATACACTTTGTATATTTTGTTTATTTAATAAAATTTTTATTATTAATTTATCTCTTTTAAAATTTTAATACATTAGTTAAAGAAATTACTTATTAATAAATATAAATAATTAAATAATTAATTTTTTAAAATAACTAAAATTTTTGTTGACATAAAAAAGTATCGGTGAAAGTTTTTTTTTTTTTCAAAATTCTTTAAAAATACATTCATCAATACATTTTGTCCTTGGCAGAGATATTTTTATTTTTTAAAAATTTTTTGCAAAATATCTTTGCTGATGCATTTTGTCATCGACTTCACCAACAGTATTCTTGTGTTGGCGATTAGTTATAAGCTTCAAAATTTAGTCGTGTTTGATGGAAATGTTTTGCCAATGCAAACTGAGCATCGGAAATGCATCAGTGAATGTTACTTTTGTTGACGACTTTTAAGTTTTGTCAGAAAGTGACATTCAACTACGGTTTTACACTAACAATGGCTGCCAACGAAAAAATACGTCGACAAAAGTTGAATACTTTTTGCCTACGCATTTAGGAGACTTTTGCTGATGAAAAATTTATCGATGAAAGTCCACTTCCTTGTAATGAGCCTACTATTTTATAGAACTTAAGTTACATAAATGATAATAGAAAAATAATATATGTGATATGCTAGCCTAAAAGACAACATAAAGTTAACATGATGAAACGTAAAGATAAGTTATCTGCTTAGCAGACAGAAAAGATAACTCAATACATGAACCAAATATTAACATCTCTACATGGTTGATGGTTGATGGAGAATTGAAAGAAGGGAGACATCATGCAAGAAAATCTGGGAACTTTGATGATGTTCGTGAGTATGGTGACCCTATTTTTCCAATGGTCAACCTTTTCCTCAAAACGAGACTAACTTTGGACTAAAGTCTCTAAAGAAGTGGAAGCAGACGACCTTAATTTGCTTCTTAAAATACCCCTTGATACTGAATCGATCCCTTGACATATCCAGGTCATGTAGCAAGCACATGTTGAAAATATGAAACTGCATTAAGAAAGATAAGTAATAAACTATATCAGGCCTTCACTGTTTTTTTATGCTACTCAATAGCAGAAGAATAGTTGAGTATAAGGAAAGCTGAGTAAAGGTAATTGACTAGCCAATAATCGAAGCCATTATAATAAGAGGTATGGATATTAAAGATTTCTTTTAGATTTTTAGATTTTTGGTTTTTGGACCTTGGGATGTAGAGAGGTAGTTATTTTGTGCTTTTACTTTTTAGCCTAAGTTATAACACTCCACCCAAATATTAGACTAATAACTAAATAGCTAGCACAACACAAGTGGTCATCTGGTCAAGTAATTTGTATTGTTTCCTTCCCTCAAATCCACCCATCCTTTCTTTCTATAGAGAGAATAAAATAATGACAAAGTTCCACGAGGCATGAGAAACTAACCATCTTTTTAGATAAGTTGCAATTATCAAGTGGTATGCCATTAATTTGCTGTTCGCTTCAATCCCAAAATAGAGTGGATAGCCTTCTTTCTTCTTTTCTCTAGGAAAACCATCATGATAGGAGCCCACCTATTTGTTGTTACACTGGAAAACTAAACATCTCCATATTAATTTATAATATTGAAAGGTGTTTAGAGTAAACTTATAGTTGCTTCACAAAATGAAATACAATAATAAACATGTTTAGAGAAAATTCGGTGGAGCATGTAGAAAAGGTGAAAATAAAAAATGGCTAGGGATGTGGGTGTCATCACAAATCAAATAAACTATTTACACAACAACCAAATAGTTAGAAGGCGAAAGGTGGAGCAGGGAGAAGATGATTTAAATAGCAGTCTTAATACCAAGAAAAAACAAATCTGTAGTGGCAGCATCTATAACGACGACATATTGTCATTGCCAAAAGGTCCCTAAAGTGACGACATTCTGTAATTTTAACAGACAAAAAAAGCGCTACATCTCACGACAAATATTACACTATACATTCTGTAGTAACGACAAGATATTTGTCATTGCTACAAGTTTTATTTAATAAATTTTAACTTTTTTAAAATGCAAAAAAATAAAAATCCTAAAATATTAATAAAATTAAATATTTAACTTTTATTTGTCATCATTATAGGGTTCATTTAATAAATTATAATTTTTTAAATGTAAAGTAACAAAAATCTAAAAAATTAATATATTTAACCTCATCACTATAGAATTTATTTAAAAAAATTTAATTTTTTGAATGTAAAAAAAAAATAAAAATCTAGAAAATAATAAATCAATATATTTAAACTATATCAAATATTTAAAATTTAGACCCAAATGACATCATTCCCCTTAAATTTAGAAATTTATTTAAAATCTATAGCGATGACTTTTATCATCACTATACGTTTTGAAAGAAATTTTGTGCAATAATATTTACTACCCTAAAACCTAAAAAATTTAATAATTTATTTTATTCGACCTATAGTGAGGACAAAAGTCATCACTATAGATTTTAAATAAATTTCAAAATTTAAGAGAAATGATGTAATTTAGGCTATAATGACGACTTTCCCTATCTATTTATTGTTGCTATAGACTTTGCATAATAAAAACTTAGACATTCTCCTTCTTCTTCTATTCTCTCATTCATTCACTAACCCTCTTCAAACCTCACTCTTTCTTACTCCTCTCGGAATTACACTCTCTTTCACCCTCTCTCATTTTTCATTCTCTCACTCTCGTTTCTCGATATATCTATAGCTAGCTTTTTTTTTTCCCCCTCTTTTATGTATTTTTGTAAATTGTATATTATACTAAGTTTTTGTTTGTTTGATTATTAGTTTTTTCTTTCAGACTATATTATTGTAGGTATAAGCTTTTTCTTTATTAGAGAGGTACGTTTTCTTAAATGCTAATTTAGTTTAATTGATTTTTTAAATATAAGGATTAAATATTTTGGTTATTATATATAAATATGTAGATTTTGCATTATAATTTAGTTGTGCATCTATTAATTTAAGGTTGAATATACTTTTTATGAAATATATATATATATATATATTAGTTTATGAAATTTATTAATAGTTTCATTTAGAGTATGGAATATGTTTTGTTTAAGAGTGTTTGTATTAAATTTGTGTTCTTTAATTTTGGCGGTACAATTTTTGTTTGGTAGTTTGCATTTTGGATTGATTTTGGAATGATTTAAGTTTGAGAGTTTGATTCTAATGCTTGTGGGTACAACTTTAGTAATTTTTTATTTCTTAAAATTAATTATTTAAAAATTAATTTAGATTAATTACACTAATAGCAATTTTTTTTGAAAAAAAGTTTATAACATCTATTTGTCGTCGTTATTAGTGTTAAATTATATATATTTTTAAAAAATATATCGATATAGTAACGACAATAAATCACTACTATAGGTTATCTATAGTAATGACAATTTTATTGTCATTATAAATGACTTATAGTAACTACGATATAGAAACAAATAAATCATAATAATGTTTTGTCGCTACAAACCTATAACGACAAATATTTGGTCTATAATAACGACAAAAATCGTTACTATAGAAGTTTTTTCCGATAGTTACCACAAATCAATGGTTATTAGTTACTCCTAGATTAGTTGTGAAACAAAAAAAACAACAAAAGCGATAAACAAAGTTCTTCTAAAGAGCATGATATATTAACAATAGGTATTATGTTGAGTAAGTGAGCTTGTATTAAAACAGTCCACATTATGACTCTAGTGGTAATGGAGTCTAAATTTAAAGCAATAACGAATGCCTCCATTTCACAAGTGGCAGAAAATGGATAAGCAATTTTCTGTACCTAAAGATATGTTTTTATTTTTGGTCTTATACATCCTTGAGATGGTTCCTGTTGTACGGTCTAAAATCCTAAGGTCGCATAAGGGTTAAGTTCGACCTCCTCCGTGATGGTTATGTGCGACCTCTTTCACAGGTTATATGCAACATTCTCCGTGCAGTCTCTTTTGTATAAGTATGTGCGACCTTATCTGTATAGGCGATGGGTGACCTCTTCCGAAAGGAAAGGGAAATAAGTATATGCTATGACAAACAGGAAACCTACAAGGAAAAGGAAACAGAAGTCTCCTATTTGTGATCAACTAGCTATCCGTTTTGAATGGTTATCCAATTACGTAGTTACTTAATTGATGTTACCCGATTGTATAGTTACCCGTTTATATAATTAGGATCATAGGGACATAGGGTTACCTTTATCTATATAATGGGAACTCAATGTTCCGAAGAAGGATAAAGTTTGGAGTATTCCAATAGCTTTTCAGTTTTTCCAATTTTCAGACGAGACATTGTAACCTTGAGTGCTTGTAATTCTCCGTAAAATAGTGGAAAAACAGTGGACGTAGGCTCATCTTTTTCGAGGCTGAACCACTATAAAATCCTCTCTTTATTTGCTTTGATTATTAACTCGATTTGCACAAGCCACATCTCTAAATTCTTTCTAAATTTATTGTTGATAAAACCTCTATCAATAATTGGTACTAGAAGGAGGGCTATTCTAGCAGAGAAATTTGTCAAATTCCACTTTTTCAATAATGGCAAACACTAGAAACACTACTAGAATCACCGGAACTAGCCAAAACCAACCTCAAAGTACTGCTGCCACACAGGTAGCCCCTGCTCCGGATCAGCCTACTGTGACAGTAACAGAGAACCTTTCCCAGAGACAGGATCGTATGGAGGAAACGCTCGTGAATCTTCAGCAAGTCACTAACCAGATCAATGACACCCTGCGACGACTTGCTGAAGGGCAGATGGTGACCCCACCACAACATGAACGTCCCAAAGAACG
>JXTB01000009.1:135159-197029 GCA_002914805.1 Parasponia andersonii
TCCCCATAGTACGATCGTTTTTGAGGTTTGCTGGCAAGTTTTTAGTTGTGCAGCTCTTTCCTCTTCGTACATTTTCTCAGGTCGTCGACAAGCGATGTGATCCCCATAGTACGATCATTTTCGTGGTCTGCTGTCAAGTTTTTAGTTGCGCAGCTCTTTCCTCTTCGTACGTTTTCTCGGGTCGTCGACAAGCGACGTGATCCCCATAGTACGATCATTTTCGAGGTCTACTGGCAAGTTTTTGGTTGTGCAGCTCTTTCCTCTTTGTATGTTTTCTCGGGTCGTCGACAAGCGACGTGATCCCCATAGTACGATCATTTTCGAGGTCTGCTTGCAAGTTTTTAGTTGCGCCACTCTTTTCTCTTCGTATGTTTTCTCGGGTCGTCGACAAGTGACGTGATCGTCATAGTACGATCATTTTCGAGGTCTGCTGGCAAGTTTTTGGTTGCGCAGCTCTTTCCTCTTCGTATGTTTTCTCGGGTCGTCGACAGGCGACGTGATCCCCATAGTACGATCTTTTTTGAGGTCTGCTGGCAAGTTTTTGTTTGCACAGCTCTTTCCTCGTCGTACATTTTCTCAGGTCGTCGACAAGCGACGTGATCCCTATAGTACGATCATTTTCGAGGTCTGCTAGCATGTTTTTGGTTGCATAGCTCTTTCCTCTTCGTACATTTTCTCGGGTCGTTGACAAGCGACGTGATCCCCATAGTACGATCGTTTTCGAGGTCTGCTGGCAAGTTTTTGGTTGCACAGCTCTTTTCTCTTCGTACGTTTTCTCTGGTCATCGACAAGCGACGTGATCCCCATAGTACGATCGTTGATTGCGCCAGTGGGGCGTATGGTCCGCAACTATGGAAGACCCTTTTCCGTGGCAACCCGGTATGATTCTTTGTCTGTGCAACTGAGGCGCAGGGTCTGCCACCATAGGCGGACCCTTTTCTATAGCAGCCTGGTATGATTTTTTGCCTTTACAAATAAGACGTGGGGTCTGCCACTATAGGCAGACCCTTTTTCGTGGCAACCCAGTATGATTTTTCTGTGTGGCAGAAGAGCTGACCTGTTTCGGAATTAAGCTTTTTAATAATATAAGCGTTCATATGGGTCATACACGTGAATAGTGTGGGGTCTGCTACTGTGGGCAGACCCCTTTTCCATAGCAATCCAAAAGATGAATCCACCCGGCAAAAAAAGTGAACATGACCTATTTTGGATTTAAGGTTTTCAATAAAATAAGCATTCACATGGTCTTACATCATATGCATGTGTCTTACACGTGATACTTTTTCAAGTACTGAGCGTTCCACGTGTTCGGCAAGTTTTTTCCAGTCTTGAGTTCTTTCACGATATACGTACCATTATCGAGTGCTTTGATCACCTCATAGGGTCCGATCCAATTGGAGTCCAGTTTCGAGGAATTCCCTGTTCTAACTTTCAGGACCTAATCCCCGACATTAAATCATCGAGCACTAACCTTTTTTGCATAGTAGGATCTAGCCTGCTAGTGGTATGAAGCCAGGTGGACTAGGGTCATGTCTCTCGTTTCCTCCAGGAGGTCTATGTTGCGGCTTAGCTGGCATTCGTTTAAGGGGGCATCTCTTACCACTTCAGACCAGAGGGTCGGGAGGCCGACCTTAGTCGGGATCACGGCCTCTGATCTGTAGACCATGGCGAATGGCGTTCTTCCAGTCGACCTCCGCTCCGTGGTTCGATGGGCCCATACCACGGCCGGCAGCTCTTCTAACCACTTGCCTTTAGCCTCTTGTAAGTTCTTTTTGATGTTGCTAAATATGGCTTTGTTTGTTGCCTCCGCTTGGTCGTTCCCCTGAGGGTAGTTCACGGAAGAGAAACTGAGCCTTATATTATACAGCTCGCACAGCTCCTTGATCTTAGCATTTTGGAACTGTGTGCCATGATCGGCGTGTATCTCTTTTGGAATCCCGAACCGACAGATTATGTTCTTCCAGATGAAATTAATCGTGTCTATCTTACTAACGATCGCGTAGGTTTCAGCCTTTACCCATTTGGTGAAGTAATCCGTGCCCAGCAAGATGTACCTCCTTTCCCCTGGATTTCTGGGGAGCTATCCGACGATGTCCAGACCCCATTTGGCAAACGACTAGGGGGTTATGTTCGAATGATGTACCTCCGTGGGCTAGCATTTCATTGGGGAAAACCTCTGGCACTTATCACATTTCTTGACGAATCGGGCTGCCTCTGTCATTATGTATGGCCAGAAGTATCCGGCCGTTAGATCCTTGTGGGCGAGGCTGCGTCTGCCAAAGTGGTTGCTGCATACTCCCTCGTGGATTTCCTTCATTAGCTTTCCCGCTTCGACGGGACCTATACACCGCAGCATCAGACCCATTGTCGATCTCCTATATAGTCGTTCCCCCACCATCGAGTACTTGGTAGCCTTCAACCTGACTGACCTTGCTTCTCGAGGGTCTGCGGGTAGGTTCCCCAGTATCAAATACTGGGTGATAGATTTCATCCACCCTTCGTCAGCAATTCTGGTTGCAAACACATGGTGCGCAGGGGTCTACGGGGGGTCCTCCATGTTCCCGCCTTCTAGGAGAACTTCTATGCTTCCAGCCGTACCCCCGATTGACGCACTCTTAGCTAGCTTGTCAGATACTGCTAAATAGGCATACAGGTGCTCCCCCTCTGCTGGGGAAGCCAGGATAGGTGGGTGACTCAAATACAGCTTGAGATCTGTCAATGCCTTGTTTTGTTCCTCCCCCTAAATGACAGTAGAGCTTTTCTTCAAGCATTGGAAGAAAGGCTTGCATCGGTCGGACATCTTGGAGACGAATTGACTGAGAGCGGCTATCTTCCTAGCCAGGCGTTGGACCTCCCGAATGGTTGAGGGTCTCTGCACATTTGCGATCGAGGTCAACTGGGTTGGGTTTGCCGCAAACGCACATTTCTTGGGATTCAGACCATCCGATATTTCCTCAGAATCTGAAAACATTTGTCTAGGTATCTCAGATGGTCTAAATCTTCTCTGCTCTTCACGACCATTTCATCGATATAGACCTCTATAGTCTTCCCTAGTAGCCCGGCGAACTTCTTATTCATGAACCTTTGATAGGTTGCCCCCATATTCTTCAAGCCAAACGGCATACGCCTGTAGCAGTACAGACCACGCTCCGTGATAAAAGCCGTGTGGATCTGGTCTTCCGCGTACAGGGGGATCTAGTTATACTCAGAGTAGGCATCCAAAAAGCTCATTCTGTTGAATCTCACCGTCGCATCTACTATTTGGTCGATTCTTGGTAGGGGGAAGCTATCCTTCGGGCAGGCCTTGTTCAGGTTGGTGAAGTCTACGCAAATACGGTCGTCGGTATTTTTCTTTTTCACCACCACCGGGTTGGAGACCCAACATATACATGCATTCCCCGATCAGACCGTTCTCCAGCAGCTTTTCCACCTCCTTGTTGATCGCCCTATTTTTCTCTGGTGCGAAACTTCTGGGTTTCTACTTGACTGAAGGGAAATCGGGGTCTATGTTCAGCTGGTGGCAGGTGTGCGTGGGGTCTATCCCGGGCATATCGTCATGGGACCACATGAAGACGTCCTCATTTTGCTTCAGGAATCCCAACATCTCGTTCTTCTACTGCTCGGGCAATAAGGCCCCGATTAGAACCACCTTCGCCGGTTCTGCCTCTTTCAAAGGGACTGCTACCAACTCCTCAATCGTGGATTCCGAGCTGTCAGACTCTTCTTCGATCCGCTTCATGTACGCTGGCAGGCGGTCCTTTGATTGCTATCCGTCCTCGGTCGAGGTGCTTGCACTCATGTCGACTCCCCTCAGGGCGGTTGAAAAGTATTTCCTTGCGGAGGCCTAGTCTCCCTTGATGTCTATCATATAGGTACCATCTTTTGATAGACATCTTAAGACCTGGTGGAGGGTGGAAGCGATCACATGCATGGCGTGGATCCATCTCCTTCCCATGATAACGTTAAAGGAGGACTGGCAGTCAATGATGACGAAGTCCACGTCTAAGGATCTCTCAGCAGCGTAGACCTTCAGAGTCACGATGCCCAAAGGGCTAACCTTAGTGCTGTCAAAAGCGAACAGCAGCTGACAAGTTGGCCTGAGTGCGCTTCGATCTGTGTCCATATTCTCGAATGTGCTAAGGAACAATATATCGACGCTGCTTCCACCATCGACCAGGACCCTTTCGACCAATGCGGAGCCGATCTGCAGTTTAATCACCAATTGGTCATCGTGAGGCAAGCGTACCGTGGTCAAATCTTGCTGGGTGAAAATGATGGGGGCGGCGGAGGTGCAGTTTTCTCCCATCATCAAATGGTTGACGGAATGGCTCATCCCTCTCAGGCGCTTCACCCTTCCTTCAGCCCTTTTGAGGTATTTTTCCTTCTCTTCTTGATCCTGGTTCGGCTCTGGCCTACCCACGATGATCGACACTATCCTCAGGGTCTGTTCTCTTGACCCAGAAGCCTGGGTCTGCTTCCCTTTTTCAGGCCTGGAGACGTCTTCCTGTGGCTGGGTTCCGCCGGTTTTCACATACTGTTTCAACTTGCCGACATGGATCGCCATCATGATCTGCGCGTAAAAGTTATAGCAGTGGGCGGTTTTATGCCCGTAGTCTTTATGAAACTGGCTGTACCTGCTCCTGTTCTTCATGTGCTCAGGGACACCAGATTTGGGCGGGTATTTGAAGATGCCGCTGTCCCTGTTTTGGAGATAGATCATATCAATCGGCGTGTTGAGCTCATACTTCGGCAGAGAGTCGCGGGGCATCTTCCTCCTCTTGCCACCTTCCTGACTATCTCAGATGGGGGCTTTCTGTTTCAAAGTTGACCCTTGGTCCGGTAAGGGCCTCTTCACCCCTTGCGGGGCCGAGGTATGTACTGGCGTCGTTGTTATCATGGCGGAGGTCTTGGGCGCCTTCTGGTGGCTTTCCAGCACCCTGAATACCCCTTCTGACTTTGCCTAGACGTCCGCCATATCGTACGAAAGATTCAAAAGGAGGTGGTCCGATAGCATTAATCCTAGCTGCAGGCTACTGACGAATGAGCCTGCGGCTTGGACCGAGTTAGTGTTATGGACTAAGGACATCACCTCGAGGAAACATGACAGGTACTCTCGCGGGGACTTATTTGCAGCCTTCTCCAACCGATCAAGATCTCATATGGTTTTTTGCTATCTCCGGACACCCGTGTACTATTTTAGGAAATGTTTGCAGAAATCTTCGAACTTGTTTATGGATTTCTCCAGGAGCTGTCTGAACCATAGCAGGGTTGGTCCCGCCAAGGTCGTAGAGAAGACTTTACAGGTCACGGCCTCGTCCCTGGTTTCCAAGGCCATCTTCTGTTAAAAGTGGTATATGTGATCGAGAGAGTAGGTTTTCCCCTCGAACGGTTTGAAGGTCGGGGTTGTGAAGTCCCTCAGCCTAGGCTCCATCTGGATCCAGTCGGCGAAGGCCGTCCAGTTGATCCCTCGCACAGTTTGCTCTGCCAGATCATCGGGGGTCTGGCTGTGATGGGCCCCGAGTCTCTTACCCAACTCTGCTTTCATCTCTTGCTTCCAGTCGGGAGGCGTACCTCCTGGGCTTCCATGGCATTTTCCGCCCATCACCCCCTTGGTTTGGAAGGTCTCGACTGGCTTTGCCGCGCTCCCTGCATCCGTGATCCGGATGGGGCGGGAACTTCTCCTCGCGGTTGGCTTCTGAATTCTTGTTGGACCTCTTTGTCAAAATCTTCTCTCCGCTGGATCCTGTCTTCGCTCGCTAGTAGCCCTTCGAGGCGGGCGTTATCTTTGCGACTTCATCCCTTAAACCCAGGACGGCCTCGTTGGCCATCTTTGCCTTCCAGTTTGCTTCCGTCAGGACGGTGAGCATCTAATCCAGCTTTTGCTCCAGATCTGGTCGTGCTTCTCGGGAGCTCCCTTCGGCGTCGGGACGTGTGCTCCTGGTTGTCATCCTTGAGGGTGTCATCTGATGTTGTATGGTCTTTTATTCGGGGAGAGTGCGATCGAGAGTGTCCTACGCTTTTTCTCACGCTCAACCATTTTTCCCACAGACGGCGCCAAACTATTGGATTAGTTTCTCACCAGCCATCCATGTGTCTTTGAACCGCTGATGATGTGTCCTCCAACTTTCCACGTGTCCTTGCTATTCCAAAGTGCTCTGAACTTCAGGCAGGGTCGGAGAGGTGGGGGTGGCCACCTGTAAAAACTCTCCGATGCTTAAGTCAGTGGTCTTTCTTTAATTCAGAGTAGTAAGGATTTAGTTCTATACGAGTATATCTTTGGTTTTTGCTAGTAAACTTTTAAATATCTCTTTTTGTATGTATACATGCTTCTCTCGGGAACGCATGACTCATATATATATAGTCCTGAAATTGTGAACCACCTGGTTCTCAATCTCAGGACTGAGTACCTTTTTTCTCAAAGTTTTTTCCAGAGATCACAGGCCGAGATTACCGTGATCTCCTCTGTATCGCTGTAACCTGGTTTCCGCCGCCTCCTATGGCTTGAGTCTGTCAGGGGTTAGATTTGGACAAATCACCGTTCTGTCAGGACGGCTTGCCCCTTGCACACACCTACCCAAGATCGCATTAAATGCTCTATCTGGGTCTGGAGTTGTGAGTTGCTTTCCATTGTATTCTGGTGGAAGACCCTTGGGGCTTCCGACCCCCCAATTGTCGAGGTAAGGGTCGGACTAGGCCGAGTCTATCCGGGGTCTATGATGGGCTCGGCCCTAACCTCGGACAGTCCAATGGCCGATGTGGTATCACGTGTAACCCACGTGGCCTTTAGCTAATCACTCTCGACACCTGTCGGACGGTAGGCCCCGTTTATGACATGTTCTGTCGCTTAATCATCCACGTGGTGTATGATTTGAAAATGGGTCCCACGTATAGGCTTCATTTTTTTTCATCCCTCTCTTTCATGAGGTTTTTTCTCTCTCAGAATTGGATATGTGGTAAGTTTGTCGTTTCTTCCCCCAACTGCAAATGCATAATTTTCTATTCGATTCTTTTTTAGTCTTTATTCTTTATTCTGTGTGTTGTCTTCTATGGCTATTGTTATGGTAAGTTTTTGTATTTTTGGGTATTTAATCTTGAAAAGTGTTCTTAGATAGTTTGGTAAAGTAGAATAGAAGTCTAATTTCGTTTAAAGAAGAAGAAATTAAAGAAAAACTTTTCCCTATTTTTGTTTTAAGATTCTAGCCGAGGAAATCGCCTCTGGCAAGACGATTTGCGGTTGATTCCCGATTATTGGCTCCTCTAGGAAGCTACAAAAGCTGGACACGATGCTTCGGCTGGAGATGAAATTTACATTCTGTGAGAAAAACCCTTTGTATTAGCGTGACATTGCATGAGATCTGGAGGAGGAAGGGGTGAGGCACACGACTTTTTGGTGAGGAAAGGCAGGTTGTTGACATTGTACAAGATGCCCATGTGTTCGACGATATGCTTCCAAAGATTGAATTCGATGGTGGGAAGGTTTTCACGCAAGAGAAGTGCTGGGAAGATATCTATTATGCTATCCCTGAGGCTCATCATTTGATTTACATTGTGGGTTGGTCGATCCACCATTAGGTGAAACCGGTGAGAGAGCCCACGATGCCATTGCCGCGAGAAGGGGATTTGACACTTGGTGAGTTGCTCAAGTACAAGTCGAAAAAAGGCGTGGAGGCCTTGTTTGTTGGTTTGGGATGATAAGACTTCAGATGATGCCTACTTCATTAAAACGGTGAATATGAGAACTTTTTGTTGTTGTTGAATGATTTGGTGCTCTGTATTTTGGTTTCTTTTGTAATAATGAGATGTTCGTTCATTTGCCAAGATGTTGAAATTGATTAATAATGGTGAAGTGGGGTTTAGGTACAGAGTAATGCAGACACATGATGAAGAAACCTGGAAGTTTTTCTAGCGTTCATTGGTGATTTGTGTGCTGGCACCTGGCTATGCCAGCAATAAGCTTAGTTATATTAAATTACAAGTTTGTTTTTTTTTTTTTTTGATTAACTAGCAATTTGGTTCATTATAACTGTTAGTGCTCTATGACAAAGTTTAGTTTTTTTTCCCTCGATAAATGTGCATGTTGTCATCTTTGTGCTTGTAAGTTTGTATGTGTACTATGTCAACACACGTTGCATATATTTTGGTGAAAGACGTTCACTACTAGCTAGACACTCTTACTACATTCTTGGCTCTCTCTTTTTTTTTTTTTCCTGGTACAAAGCTTTCTGTGAGTAGGATTACAACCAAAAACTTTACAAAATCGTTCCAATTTCAGCTTTGAAGAAGTGAGCGAACTTGTTACTCTAATTTCTTTTTCTGTGGTATTTATCTAATTTCCTATCATCCCCACGTTAGTCTTTCTTTCTTTGATAGATTTTCTTATTTCATTACTGCTTCAGCTCAAATAAGAAAGATGGATCCACATAATACCATGCATAATTACTTTTCTGATTTTTTCTTAATTTATCTATTTATTTTTTTTGTGTCCAAGCAGATTTGTTCATACGGTTTGTGTGCATTATGTATATTAATGCGTGTGTTTTAAGATTGATTATTGTTTTTGTATTGATTGATTATTGTTTTTGTATTGTTGTTAGGTGAGAAAATGCAAGAAAATAAATGGGAATTGGTATTTAAAATTTGAATATATTGGATTTTATATAGGCCAAGAGTTCGGAGATTTCAAGGACATCTTGTTAGAGCTTAAATTCAACTATATACACACTAGTTAAGTCATAATATTGAAAGGCGTCTGATATGTCCTTTTTTTTTAATTTCTTTTTTATTAGGGACTTTTTTTTGTAGTGAAATGTCAATTTTTCATTCAATTTAGTATTTGGAATTATGGGTTTGTTCACTTATTTATGATATGGGCCATTCATAATATTGGGAAATTTTGCTCACTTGGTACTACTCTTTTTTTGATTATGTTACAGATCTCCTTCACCATAATCCCCCGCAAAGGCCATCAGTCAAGATTATTGTTAAGGTCGAGGAGTAGTCATTTCAGGTATATAAGAATTTCTTAAGCCATAAAATCTTTTCTTGTTTTTCTGAAAGATTTTCAATATATCATACTATCAAGCTGATATATGTAAAGTTGAAAGGAATTTAATTTTGGATAGAGTCGTGATTTTAATGGTATCACCAATCCTAGAACTTACTTGTATGTGACAGGCTTATCGACAAGAGTTACCACTAGTAATCTGGATATTTGATATTCTTCCTTAGTTTTTTTTTTTTTTTCCTTTTATCTTTCCCATGCTCTACTCTAATCACTAGTTGTGTGAGAATTAATGAGTTTCATTAGTTAGATTGTATGGTTCATCTCAAGAAAAGTAAATGTTCAAAGAATATATATCATGAATATTATTTACAGTCATAGAGGTGCAGTATGCTTTAGAGTTTAATTCGTAAATAAATAGCTTATTCAAGCTAATAATAATATTCTTTTTGTTCTTCGATTCATACTATACGTGCAGTCTTGTTAGTCAACGTGCAAAGTTTATATGTTAATCTGCCCATGATTTTAGTTAACTCTGTTTTTTAAAGCTTATGATGCTTCTTTGATCATAAATAAAGTTTATGCTGGGCTTATTATTATGATATGTAGTTTACTATTTTGTTTATAGACATACAAACAATAGTCACGATTCCAGCCTAAAATACTATATTAACTTTCTTGTATTATTTTATAAGAATATAGGTTCTATTTTCTTAGCTAATGACCTGAGAGCAGGGCTGAAATCACCTGGAGTATGTTCTTTTTAATTCCCAGAATGAAAGGTTTAATTAATTGCAAATTTAATTGTTTGAAAATGAATTATTTATGAGAATTCAGAGATGACTCTTTCAAAACTTGTTCTAAATTTGTCTACTCTTGTGATTATTTTTGTGAGTTGTGAATAGCCCGAGTTTATTGTGATTGTAGTTTTCTGGTAGTTGCAGCAAGTCATAATGAATTTTGAAGACTTTGTTTGAATATATTAATATAAGATTGTGTTCAAATGTTTTTGGATATGCATGTAACAGCTTTAGGGTTTTCTATGTAATTTAGAGAAACTCATTAATGTTAGCCAAACTATATGGAAGTGCTTGCCTTTTCCCAGCTTACTTAGCAAATAATCGACTCTCCAGATTCTTCTAGTGTTCTATTGGTTCATTTTGATTAAATTTTCTGCTGATTTCTTTTAGAATAAATGATACTTCATAATAGAGTGGTAGAGGCCATTGCAATTGTAGATATGTATAGAAGACTACGGATTGTGCTTCATTAGAAAACGTGTTAAAACTTTTTCTCACTCAATCAATTTTTTTGCTTTTCAGATTGAAGGATAAAGAGAAGTTGTAACTCTTGTGATGTGATAGTTCTTTTCCCCAGGAGTAAGGCTTCCTACGATTTGATCTAAACTTTGCCTCCTACATGTAAAGTAGTTGTTTGGTATGTAATATAATCTATATATATATATATATATATTTTTTTTCTTTACTTATAGGTAGGTATTTTTTTTTTAGCAGTTGGATCATCATCTAACGATGATCCAATAGTTATAATGATGTGCATGAAAAGACGTACATCATTAATGATCTTTCTCTCTCTTANGCTCATATATATATATATATATATATGAGACCTTGAGTTTTCTGGAACTTTGTTAATCAAACCTTTATCGTTGTTATTTCCATTTAACTTTAGCTTACACTTCCCATTGAGTTTATACACAAAAGAGCACATGAGTTTCTATCAAATACACATTATGTTGTTATTTATTTCTTTCAATGTATATAAGTGGATTTTAGTTAATCTGAGGTTGAGGAGCTATACATTGAGTCATTTTTGGGTTCGCAATATGCCAAATAGAAATGTTTATGTAAGATATAAAAGGTCGAATCAGTTTAGGACTTATTTTTTGTAATACATAGCTTAATTAAAATGTATATTTATTTTAAATATATAATTTTTTAAAATAAAAAATAACTTTTTCGATGCATTTTTGCGTTGGCAAAAGTATTTCAAATTTTTTTATTCTTTAAAAAATATCTTTACTTACTCATTTTTGCATCGGCAAAGATATTTCTAATTTTTTTTTAATTTTTAAAAAATATCTTTTGTCGACGGAAGACTTTTGTTAATGTCGAGAGTGCATTGGCAGAAGTAAAAAAAGTGTCAACAAAAGTTTATTTTGCTAGCGCACTTTGATTTTCATCGATGGCCCACTTTCAACGATGAATTTTCACCGACAAAGACTGCTAATGAGAAAGTGCGTTGGCAAAAATTAAAAGTTTTTTACCGACGTACATTCATAACTTTCTCTGATACATCGGTGAATGTCATGTATGTTGTATTGCAATAAAAGAGTTTGGTGGCAAATATAAAGCTATTATGAGGGGGTTAAAAAATGCAAGTTATAATGTTGAACAAAGTCCTAATATCATGTGTTTTGGGTTTGAAATTTGTGCTCTTAATTAATTAGAGAGGCCTGTACTTAATTAGAATAAAATAAAAAATAATTAGATTAGTTCGTTAGAATATATATTTAAAAGGATTATCACAGCAATTCTCATGCGCTGAAATTTGATAGATGATTGCAAAGATGATTTAGTGTAACTACAAAGATAGATAAGACAGAAATAGTTAGGATATAAAGTCTAGCTATTGCCCCTCAAAAAGTGAATTTTGCTTCGTGGTCAAGAAAATATGATTAAACACATAATCCTCAGTAAAATTATGCTCACAGCACGGGAGAGTATTTCGTATGATATCTTTTTTTTGTTTTTATTTTTTTCTCACTAAAATAGTGTTAGCGAGGACTTTGTCCTCAGTAAAACGTTTGGCGGATTTTTAATCTCCATGTGGGAAATATACACACCTATGCCAAATTTTGGGATTACCTTATTTCCCATTAAAATAGTGTTAGTGAGGACTTAGTCCTCGATAGAAAATTTGGCCAAATTTTGGGGTTAACTTTTTTCTCACTAAAATATTGTTAGTAAGGACTTCTTCCTCGGTAAAAAATTTGGCCGGGAAATATACGTACCTAGAAATTGGGAAAACATTTAAAAGCATTACCGAGGATATTGTCTTTAGTACTGGGCTGACTATAAACCATTTCAAGGGCGTCTTCTTCCCCACCTGTCTCATGCCTTTCTTTCTAAAGAAGGCAGACCTCTCTAAAAAACGTAGATCGATATGCGCGTCTCTCTCTCTCTCTCTCTCTCTCTCTAAAAATTAACTCTATTTCTTTTGACCAATTTCATCTCTCACACTCTAGCTCTCCCTCTGCCCATTGATGCTCCCCTGTCTCCAGCTCTCTCAGTGGCCGACGTCTCTAGCCAGTGGCCCCGACCCCACGGTTTCTCTATTTTTTTCTTGTGAGTTTCTGTGTCTTTTCCGTAATACATATATATAGATCTATATATTTGTTTGTGTATTTGCCATACAAACATTGATTTGGACAATTTGTTATAGGTTTGGGCAATTTAAATTCGGTTCCTGGGAAGATTCTTCGACCAAATGATCTATTTCAATACTCAAAAGTATCAAAATTTCAGTTTTTAGAAGTAAAGCATTGATAATTCTTCTTTTTGCTTTAATTTTTCACTATAGATTATAGTTTTGATTATCTGGTGGTGGGCTTAAGTATTTGTTGAAGAACTTCTTAAATTGTCCTTTTGAAATTTACTAATAACTTCTTAAATTTGTTTTATGCATATGACTTTTGCCTTTTTGTCTAGATACATGTTTTTGCTTAAAAGTATTTGTTGAAGCTCCATCATAGGACCTTCGAAAAAGGCATGTATAATTAGTAGGAAGGTTTGAAAAATGCCACATGCAAAATCAAATCTTTTGGTTAATATCTGTTCCACATTTTAAAATATCATATACTCACACAAGGAATCAAGAAGTGCAATACTAAATAGAAGTATTAGCAAAGATGTGGATCTTCCCCTATGGTTTTTCACTAGAGCAATTGGAAAATATTGTATTGCAAATATTGTCTCTCACGATTACAATTTGGTCCCATAACAAATTTCATTTTATTTTCTCCTTTTTGATATTTAAGATACCCATGTACCCATTCCAAATTAAAATAAATGATTACTTTAGAGTTAGTCTCGCCCAAAGGTCAAAAATAATATAGGAATCCCTATTCAAAGTCTTTCTCATTACACTGCTAAAAAGGTAACATTCCATGTCACTTACACTACATCGTTTGTACTAAAAAACGACGTGATATTAAGAGCACCCCACATTATACAGAAACAACGTGACATCAAAGTATACTACATCACCGTTAAATTATGCGACATTGTAGTATTAGATACCATGTTGTTTCTACGCTAAGCGACGTGGTATATTATTTTATTTAATACCAAGTCACTTTCTATAAAAGCAAGATGGTAAGGGGCTTCTACTAGCCACTTCATCGATTTGCACTCATAAAAAATACTCCATCATGACCGTCCATTTAAAACCATCAATCCCACCAAATTATCTCCCAACCCTAATTAAAACAAACTCAAAATTTTCAATACATTCTCATTCAAACTCTACCCATTTCAAATTTCAAGTACCTATCCCTCTTATTTCAATTTATTCCATTTTTAGGTCTTTGAAAATTTATGTAATAGTCTTTTTTAATCATTTAGGTGTAGATTTTTGAGGTTTCCAACCATCATCGGTAATGCTAGGGCGTAAAAAAGGAGGCAAGGGATGAGTCAAGCAATACCATAAGAATTTGGGCAATAAGTCACAAAGACAGTGATTCGGTATTTGGCCCATAGAGGTAATACGAATTACATTCTCATTCAAATTCTACCTATTTTGAATTTCAAGTACCTATCCCTGTTATTTCAATTTCTTCCATTTTTAGGTCTTTGAAAATTTATGTAATAGTCTTTTTTAATCGTTTAGGTGTAGATTTTTGAGATTTCCAACCATCATCGGTAATGCTAGGGTGTAAAAAAGGAGGCAAGGGATGAGTCAAGCAATACCATAAGGATTTGGGCAATAGGTCACAAAGACAGTGATTCGGTATTTGGCCCATATAGGTAATACGAAGCATGCATAGAGGTGCTTAAGATTTTTCAGAACGCTGTAACGTAACACCAGAGATTTTTTAGAATAATGTCACCTAACACCGCTAAGCACGTAGGGAGGAAGACGACACTTACCACATTGCTTCCTATGAAAGCAACGTGGTATATGCTACATACCTCGTTGCTTTCTATACAAACGACGTGGTATCTCCCCAAAAGCAATTTGGTGATCAAATATTTAGGTCTACCACGTCACTTTCTATATAAGTGACATGGTTAATTAATATATCATGTCCTTTTTAAAGCGACGTAGTATGAGTAGAGCTACCACATTATCCGTTTTCACGTTACTTATGGAGTAGCTACTTTTTCTACCACATCACCTTATAAGTGACGTAGAAAATATTTTCTATAGTAGTGTTAGTCAAAACATTTTTTAAAATATAATTAAATCTACTTCACTATAATTTATTATATATAGTAATGTATACATAAATCCATATAAAATCATCATATTATCACTAACAACAAGAAGTAGAAAAAAGAAAATGGCATTAAACTCAGCAAGAAATTAGCTGATAATATGCATTGGTGTTTCAAGAATTATGTTTTTGTTTGAAAGCGTGCATTAGTATATTTATTTATTTTTTACTATTTTTATTTTATTGAAAATGTATTATTTTTAATCTTTTATGCATGTGTTATTAAAAGTTTAGTAAGTTAGAGATTATGTTTAGTTATGGACTTGAAGTGGTTAATAGATATAACAAATAAATAATCTAATAAAAATAAGTAAATATTAGTAAATAAGTGAAAATTCTAAGTGGCTTATAGTAACATAGTGAATATTTGTTTATAAATACTATAAGTAATAATGAAAAATGATAAAGAATCAGAATATTTAGATATTATTAATTAGATAAGTGAATATTCAATAATTATACAAGTAAAAAAATATCTAAATAAATTTATAAACAAATAAGTTATATCATCAAATAATAAGTAAAAATAGGTACTTAATTGAATATTAAATACTAGTTAAGGTTAATAAATAATAAAAATCTTTTAATTGGATAAGTATCAAATAGTACTTTAAAACTAATAAATAATAATTAAATAAATCAAAAGACTAATAGTGAATTTCTTGACATAATAATTTTAAATAAATAATTAATGAAATTTTATATAATAATACATTATATATTATAATTAAATAATTAAATGAAATAATAAAATTAATAAGTAATGAAATCAAATAATAAAATAGAAGATAATAAAAATAAAATAAAATAAAATATTAAAATTTAATTGAGCCACAAATTCTTCATATGTGTTTGTGGATGAAGAACAAGACATCCATGATGTTGATGACTTTATAGACGATGGAGCTCAAGAAGATGACAGAATCGAAGAATACATTGATGAGGAGCAAAATGCTGAAGAAGAGTATGATAGTGAGAGTAGTGATAGTGAAAAGATTGAAATGATTAGCAAAGATGGATTCGTAGAAATTACGTAAGTTTTTAATTAAAATATTTTATAGTACATATAAATAACTAATGTTTTTGAAATATTATATCTACTAATTTTTTAACAAAATCAGATGAGGGAGTTTAGGGATAAATAAACTCAACAATCATCTTATGAATATATTTCGTCTACGACTCTAATCCCTATAGACAAATGAGAAATTGCTGATCATATTTTGGGAGTTCGATGAGGTTACAGAAAAAGAGTTGGACAAATACTCAAGGATAAATCAATTAGATCAATTGTTTTCGAAGCAACTTCAACTCACCCAACAGCATGAGTCAGTGTGCCATAATAGCAGGCCGAGAATGAAGATTTAAGAAGACGTGGCAAGTCTTTCACAACAATTTCAAAATGTAGTTACAGTAGTTGCAGCATTAGGCAGCATCGTAGTTATTCCGTCACTACTTGTTGGAGCCGAATCATCAGAATCCAATCAAGACAAAGATAATCATTAGTTTTTACTTTTAATTTTCAATTCCATTTGTGAATTATACTTTCTTCTTTACATTTAATAACCGAATGAATTTTAATTATAATAAAAATTAGTTATTTTAGTCTCATTTCTTTTTAGCAACTTATTATATTAATGAATAAACTTAATTCGTATTTAAAAATTAAAATAAATTATTACTTTATTAGCGAGGAAAAGCCAGCACAAATTTTTAAAATTGGAAATTAAAATGAGGGAATAAGGAAGATATTGTCCTAGCTATTAAATATTAGTGTACCGAAAAATAGTTTAAATATCAAAAAAGGTATTTTGGGAATAGTGAGAACAATATCTACTGATTGATTGCTAGGACATTATCCTCACCACTGCTTAAGATAATATTGAGGACAAAGTCCTCGCTATTACTTGGTAGCAACGATTGACTACTTGTGAGAACACTTGCCGAAGACATAGTCCTCACTATTACTAGTAACGAAGACAAATGCGGTAATAGCGAGGACTTAAAAGTTTTTGCTACTAACTTGTTTTGCTATAGTGATGTGCATAGAAATAAGGGTCCTGACAACAATTCTTACGTATCAAAGTATCAAAATAAGATAAGCAATCGCAATAAAAAATGACACTTCTTTCCTACCTTAAAGTGATAGGTAGTTACAAGGATGACTCACTTATAATAATAATATAATAAAATGTAGGAAAACAATGAGTTAGCAAATATCATAGGTGGATTTGTCGACCATGATGCTAGCTGAAATTAGATTGGAGGGTTAGAATTCTAAGAAGATAAGACAAGCCGTATCATTACAAAGAGGCAATAATATTAAACTGCTAAATTTAAAGTGCTACAATTTAAAGAAAGCGATGTGATCCATTGCAAGAGAAAACAATATAGACCACCAAATTAATATAAGTAATAATTAAAAAATGACGAAGTAATTAATCGTACTTAGAACAGTAATACAGATTACTTTATTGGGAAGAAAAATTAGGGTAACTGATTATACTTATAATAGCAATTCGAATTACTCACCAAGTTGTAGAGATATAATATATATATACATAAAATAATAGAGAGCACAACACTCCGAATTTGTGCTACAGGTCGAGCATAGAGTTACGGAGGGTAGCTCAGTGCCCAACCATTACTATGATATATAATATGTGGTACTAGTAATAATAATAATGCAATTGTAGATTTGTATGTGAATAAGTATATATATATATATATATACGTATATATGAGAGAAGTGAGACTTGGTGACCAAGTTTGTGACATGCCATGAAGGTGAGTGGTAATAATAATATGAGATTAATAATATATGACAATAGGAATATGTGTATTAATAGAAACATGTACTAGTATGAGTGTTAAAACTTGGTGGCCAAGTTTATGTTAAATGCGTGCAAATAAAAACGAGATGAAGATAATGGTGATAACAACAAAGAATGGTAGAAAGAGCGTTTGGGCAGGTGTACGCGTCCATCTTTTAAGAATAGGTTCTGCGTTAAATGGTTTAGCACCAGATCCATTCACGTGGGACCGAAATTCAACAAGATAATTTCGTGCCCACTCAGAACCACAGGGAAAAACACTGTTGCGTTCCAACCAAAGAAGCCAGAGAAGGACGCAAAATTCCTCAAAAGAATCCCGAGGGCATGCTCCAAAAATGGCCAAGACAATGTTAGTCACGTTGCAACCCAGAGCAGATTTTATCCCCTTCCAAAAACCAGTCAACTTCCAAATATCTTTAGCACATTAGAAGAAAGCATGTACTGTACTAGATTCAAAGTTGCACGTGACAACAACAACAAAGTGGATCAATATTCATCTTACGGCGAAGAAGAATAACCTTTGGAGGAATTGTTAACTTCAATAATACTTTCCACCAAATTACTATTAATCAATTAAGTTTCAAGTGAATGAATTTTTCATTTGCGACTTCTAATTTTGATCGAATTAAGCATATATAAAAATAAGTGCAAAAATAAATTTTCGGAAAATTTTTTTCTTTAATTTTTACTAGAACAAAACAGTAGAGTAACTTCATTGATTTTTGTAACTAAAATAATTCATAAACACGGTGATCATCATTAAATATCCTTCTCCTTATTGTACATGTAATCCGTCAATCCTCATCCATTATTAAGATTATGTTTGGAATTTAGATTTTAGTAGTGAAAAAAATGGTGAAAGAACGTTGAAGAGAAAGAGAAGAAAAATATGCCATTTATGTTATGTAAATAACTATCATTTATGTTAATTAGTTACCCTTTCTTCCCCTAACAACTATAAGGGTTCCAACATAATGGTGGAATAGCTTGCCAGATTTTATGACCTAACTACTACAGAAAACGCTTTCTATGTCACTTACAGAGTGACTTGATAAAGAAACCACATCTCTCCATAAGTGACGTGGAAGCAAGTGACGTGAAGCCCTACGTCATATCATGTTGTTTTAAAAATGACATAGTATGTTGGCTTATCACGTCGTTTGTATAGAAAGTGATGTAGTATGATAAAATTTTTGACAAATTATCAGTTATAAGGGTCTTATCATGTCGTTTTTCAGGAATACTATGTCACTCTCCCAGAAAGTGACGTGGTACATACCATGTATCACGTCGCTTTTCTAGGAAGCAACGTACTAGGTGTCATCTTTCTCCTTGTATGCTTAGCCATTATAATTTACAGCGTCCTAAAAAATGTTTAGCACTCCATGGGTCCCTTTCGTAGATCCAACCAATGATACACTTTAGACTACTTCTACGAGCCAAATATCAAATTACTGACTATGTGGTTCATAGCCCAAAGCTTTACGGTATCGCTTCCTTTCTCCCTTGCCTCCCTTTTTGCACCTCAACATTATCGATGATGGTCAGAAACCTCAAGAATATATATTTGAAAGATCAAAAAGTATTATTATATAAATTTTCAAAAACCTAAAAATGAAAGAAATTAAAATAAGAGAGAGATGTATCTAAAATTTGAAAATGGTAGACTTTAAATGAGAGGGTATTGAAAATTTTGGGTTTATTTTAATTAGAGTTGGGAGATGATTTGATAGGATTGATGATTTGATAGGATTGAGATTATTTTAATAGAGGGTCATAATGGATTATTTTTTGTGAGTCCTGATTGATGACATGAGTAGTATAAGCCAAAAATGACGTGGTATTAAATAAAAGTAGCCCAATTACGTCGCTCATTATATAAACAACGTGGTAGAATCTGCAATTATATCGCTTTTAAATGATATAATATGAGAGTTCAACTACGTTGCTTCTTTTCGAAAAGACGTGGTTCAAGTAATGTGGTTGGTCTCTTTTTTAGCAGTGTCTCTCGTTTTGATTTTGAATTTCTATAAACGAAAAGATGGAAACGTTTGTTTAAATCAAAGATACTCTTTGGTTCTAATTTTCAGTAGTTATTTATTGCATGATACAACATCCGCATAACAAAGTTGATAATATCTTGTAGTAGAGAAGGGTATGATGATTCACATGAATTGAAAAATCCCCACTTTAATTCATCGTTTCGTTAGTCAAAATAGATTGAAGCTTTGCGTACTTTTCGTATAATTATCCAATTTAATTCATGATGCATGGTAGACTTCTTGGGTTAACTACCTAGCTAATTCAAATCCCAGTACAATCCATTGGGAAAGTGAACAAATATAATCCTATAGACCCATGTTTTGTGCCCCATTTGGCCTATCAATCCTTGTTTTGAATAAGCATTTAACTGATTCGGGTCAGAATCGAACATTGATATGGTCATTTCCAACGCGAAATCCTGATTCCATTGAGATTAGCGAAAGGAAAAATTCTCACCTCCGGAGATGGGTTGATGACGCCATTGAATGGCATGGTGAGAATTATTACCAATTGAGATAATAATCCACAAACCAGATCTGAATGATTGAAGGAAAAAGTTTTTTTTTTTTTAAATAAAAGAAAACATACGCGGAAATCATATAAATTTGTGCAAATCTTTTATTAGTTTGGCTGCATCTTCAATATGTGAATATCTTTCTTTTTTCCTCTTTCATGGATCGAAGAACACATATGTTGCTTGCTGTACTACTAGAAATGAATAAAAAAAAAAAAACGCTTTTTTTTTGTTTTTTCATTTTACCCAAAAAAAAAAAAGGCTTAAAAGTGTTTGCCACGTGACCTTTTACTAATTAGTGGGCAAAGAATGGGACAGGCAATTCGGACAAAGGATCCCACTCAACTTGCATGTCCAATTGTAAATCCGTCGTAATTCGTTTACTCTTTATGATTTTTTTTTTCCTTTTTCAAATTTTTTTTTGATCCCCTACAGAGAGAAAAGGCAGGCTACAGTATACTCATAGGAAAATTTACATATATTATATATATAGAATATATATTATGGCCAGTACTAATAATGTTTAGGGTGGTTTTCACCCTCTTAAAATCGCAGTAGATGTATAATTGGTCACTTCTTATTAAGTCACCAGAATTTAGTCTATTATTGCTGAATTGGATGGCATATCTACTTGCAGTTACTGACAAAGTACGCTGCCGAAAGAGAATTATTATTTCATTCAAATTTCACGGCGGCTGAAGCCCAAAATTTATGTATGTGGTCAACATTCCAAGTTATCCGAAGTGTCGCTTTCTATTGTTTGCTTTGTTTCGCCTATTTTTGAAGTATTACACAAAATTAAAATTTAATAACCTTGTGACAAATATGAAAGCTTAATATGTCCACTTATTGTCAACTTTCATTTTGACTACTTTACTAGAGCTAGATTACTACTTTACCCATTTTTCTCTCGATCATTGTCAACTTTCGTTTTGACAAGGATAAATTAATGTTATCCTTTCGTACACATGTACTAGTACTGTAGTAAATGGCTTTGTTTCTTTCCGTCGAGAGATGTGTGTTCCAATATTTGTACATGGACCTCATAATTTAATGTCAATATAGTTATTATCAAGTGAATCCTTCGTTATTATCACGAAAATTTCACTTGTATTTTATTTATTTATTTTAGGCAGAAAAGAAAATGAGTAGATACTAAAGTTGTATTTAGTCTGTGGAATGAAATTAGAATAATAACGAGAATTATAATAAAATAGAATTAAAAATAAATAAAAATTATATTTCAATATTTAATTGAAATTTGGAATTAGTATTAGAGAATAGAATTATATAATAATGACCGAAACACCCATATTTTTAAAATTCAATTTATTTTTCTTTAGGACAAAAAGAGTAAAATGACTTTTTTAAAAATTTATTAAGGAATGGAAAAGTGATCACTTGAGTGAGTTGGTAAAATTTTAATTTTATTATTTGATGAAATTAGGATTACTAAGAAATAAGAATTCCACGGCCCAATATCAAATTAAACAATAGAATGAGTCTTTTGTTAGAATAATTTTTGGATTCCAAAACCTATTTTATTGAACCAAATAAATAAATGGTACACTTGAGAGACAATATACATGATATATTGTAATCGCTAACTAATTAGATAATATAAGATAAAGTCCATTTAGTGGCGCAAAAAACGTTAAACCGGTGATAAAAGTAAAATAATTGGGTAAATTTGTACCGCCAAAATCATTTCTATCATTTCATTATAGGCGAACATTAGTATAATGTAGCCATATAGTATGAATTGTACGAAAATTTCAGAAAATATTTTCTGGGAGCCCTCAATAAATAATAACTATTTATTTCACTTTAATAAAATCTCAAAAACTACCTTTCCACCGTGAAAAAAAAAAGATTTAACAGCAGTTCTACTATTTTGGTAGAATCGCCCTTAAAAAATTAGTATATATCTTTGAACGGCTGAGAAAAGGCATTAAAAAAAGGATAGCATTACATGCTCTAATTTTTGTATCAAATTTGTTATACCAACACATATGATATTTAAGTTGTCACTATCTAATTAGTGTATTAATAATTATCACAAATAAAATAAACATTATTATTAATTGAATAATGACAAATCATATGCTACATATATTAGTATTAAAATTTTAGTACAAAAATTAGTATCTCTCGCATTATTCTTAAATAATATAATACCTTTGGTAGCGATTCCAATAAAATTGTTGAGAAAGGAATGTCTTTTAATGGTGGATAAGCTCTAGGGGCTATTTTTTTTTTTTTTTTAATAGTTTACCTCTTAACAATTGAGCTAGGATATAATATGGGGTGTCTACTAGTGAGCTTGAGAATCGTCGGGTTTCGCTACTTAGTTGATAAAAAATGGTGTTTTTATGCTAATATGAGTTTCATGTATAGCTAGATAATAATTTAAGTTAAAGCTACTTAAAAATAAAAATCAGTGTTAAAATTATGATTAAAAATATGATAAAAAATAAATTATAACAAAAGAAATAAAAAAATAAAAGAAATTGAATCAATATTATCATTATTGTTAATCATATTATTTTTCTGTTGGAAGAGTGATATTTGGAACTCGAAGTCCTCTATATTGGGAGAAGGTATGCTTACCACTAAATTAAGTCTGTAACTACAAATGAGTGCTAAATAATTAGATAAAAATAAAGTGAAACTTATTGTAAGTTATTTCTGACTTTGCTAATCTTACCTATCTATGGAGAGTGAAAAAACGCACACTACAACAAAAAGAGAATACCAAGTAAAAAATTACTACTTCAAATCTAAAGCGACGACTTTGTCATCGCTATGAAGTTGCTGCATTAAATTTATTGGTATAGATCTTTATAGAGGTGATACTTTATATCGTCATATTTAATTACCTTATAACAGCGACTTTTTGTGGCCGTTTTAGAGTTTTTTTAAAAAAAAAATTATTTCTTAAAAAAATTATTTTTAATTAGTTTTAAAATGAGAAATTAAAAAGAATTATATTTTAAATTAATTAAATTAATATAGAAATTATTAATTAATATAATTAAATACTAAATATTTTAATGGCATTAATTAACATCAAGAGTTGGCTAAAATTAAAATAGGTATATACAACAAGTAATTAAGTAGTTATAATAACCATAAATATAATATAATAAAATCATATAACACATATATAATAACCATGAATTATGAATTTTTTTTTTTAAATTACAAAACTAATTTTTAACTTAACAAATTATGAAAAAAAAACACAAAAATCAAAAAAATCAAAACTAATGGGACTGAATAGGGTGGATGAGGGTGATGGAGGCGGTGGTTGTTTGCAATAGTAGTGGCTAGACCCAAAAACAAAGAAACAAAAATTAAAAGAAAAATGAGATTTTGAGAGAGAGAAATCAAAGAGAGAGAACGAATATAGAGAAAGAAAGAGAATATGAGATAGAAAAGAGGAAGAAGAAGTAGTTTATAAGTTGAATCAAATGCAAATCTAAAATGGTGACTTTTGTCGCCTCTACAAACCCAATGTAACTTCTTTAAATGAAACACTCAGTTTTATTTAAGTTTATAAAATTTATAATAATCATTTTATTAGCCTAAAATTTAACGAACAAGTTAAAGTGGCAACTAGCCACTTTAGAGTTAAATATTAATTTAAAATATTACTTTCATTAATTATTCATAATTAATTTTATAATTAAGTTTTTTTTTTTTTAAAAAAAATAAAGTCTAAAGCAGTGACAATAGTTGCTCCTTTAGGCTAGATAATTTTATCTTGGTGGCCATTTAATTTTTTATAGCGAAAATAGTGGTGCCAATAAATAATGAAAACTTAATGTGAGAACAAAAGTTGCAACTTTAGGATTTTCAGTTTAAAACAGCGATAATAGTCACCCCATTAGAGTAAATATTTTCACCCCCAATTCTATTGATACCATTTTAATTTTTTTTTTTTGGAAAATAGTGGTACCAATAAATAAGGAAAATTTTAAACTGAAAAACTTAAAGCGAGGACGAAAATTGGGGCTTTAGGTTTGTTTAAAGCAGCGACAATAGTCGTCACTTTAGAGAGAATATTTTCATCCCTAATTGTCTTGGTGCCATTTTATCTTTTTTAGAAAATAGTGGTGCCAATAAAAGATGAAAATTTCAAATAGAAAAACTTAAAACATGGATAAAAGTTGCCATTTTAAACTGAAAAACTTAAAACGGGGATAAAAATCACCGTTATATACTGAAAAGCCTAAAATAAGGACAAAGAGTCACCACTTTAAATTGAAAAACCCTAAATCAGGGACAAATGCCATCGCTTTTAGGCTTTTCAATGCTTGAAAAGTCCTTTGTAATATACAACAATACCTTTCTGATTATTGCTATTTTATATATTCTTAAAGCGGCGACAATTTGTCATTGATATAGGCGTCGCTGCTCTATTGTATATTTTTTTTGTAGTTGAATTAATAACTCAACCTATATATATATACTATTATCCAATTCTCATCTTACAAATTAAAAAAAAAATATCTACTATTACTCAATTCTCATTTTATCCATTAAGGTTCATAGGTTTTTATGTCTACTACTAATGTGATTCGAATTTAGAACCAAATTCCTAAATACTGGGTACTAATGAGTCAATTTCATTTGTCAATAACTCAACTTATATATATAGACGTGTGTAATGTGTGTGATCCAAAATAGTAGAGGGAATATTTTGTGAGGATATGTTGAAGGAGAAAATTTTATTCAATTTCCTGAATTGTAAGCATATGTACTTGATTTATTCGAAGAGTTAATAAATTACTAGTGCTTTCTACTAAAAATAGTATTAATACTTAAATATTTTTTCTTTTTGTGTCAAAAATAGCTTAAACCAATGTAATATATTTCATTTAGTTCCCAAATAGGGTAGATGTGTGCACTAGAACCAGAGGCTTCAAAGAAGAACAAAAGAAATTAGAAAAGTCACAACTAGCGTATGTCCGGCATATAATGTCATCCTATACATGCAGGACCATCCTTTAATCAGACGTTGTCCATTACCTATGCATATACCTGTTTGACCTTTTTCAATATTCCACCGAAGGAATTCTTTCTTCGCAGTTACTAAAGATATTTATAAGAAACTATTTTACGTACGTATATAATCTTAGTGAATAGTAACTAGCTTGTTGACAAATATTTTATACACTTACAATGACAGGCAAAAGTCTGTGCTTTTATTACAAGCTAGAAATTATACGTAAACTGGGGGAAGAGGTAAATTGACAGCAAAGACGGGGGCAAATGATATTGTATAGCCCAAAACAAATACTATTTTAGAAAATTTCTTTTCTCATTTGGCCATGATGGTTTTAGTTGACAGCACTGCAAATCGTCCTAATCTGCCCAGCTGAACCAGTAATAGGCTGAATATCTGCCATTTTAACCATGGCCGAAGCGAAATCGGAGCTAAAAGTCGAAGGGTTATTATTGTACTCGGTCACGACACTGTCTGTTGATCCTCCACTAAAGAGGATTTGGTCTGATTCAAGAAGGCCTTTCTTTTCAATCAAATTTGTGAAGTAGTTGTTGTCAAATGAATTGGGTGTCACCAAATCAAGTGGTGCCAAATTTGAATCACCGCCACTTTGGGGACAGCCACTTCTAAGATTGCCGGCAAAGTCAGCATCAATGTCGCTCGCATTGTTGTATATCCTATCACGGAATGTCACGCATCGGGCTTGCCCAATTGTATGCGAACCTACAATAATTAGTGCATCAGTTGTGTTTATAAGTAGGATACTGGACATATATATATATATATATATAAATGGGCACCAATCTATTAGATTTTTTTTTATATATAGGGACAACAATTCATTAGGTTTTTTTTATATATAGGGACAACAATCCATTAGGTTTTTTTTTTTAATTTATGTATAAGTATCAATTTACTCCATGAAAAATTAACATATACATTTTTTTATTGTAAAAAATAATAGAAAAAAAGCACGTCTTTTGATATACTTCATTATAATTATTGGATCTAATGATAATGGTAATCCAACGACCTAAAAAAAATACCTACTTATAAATAAAGAAAAAAAATACCTATTAAATTGGCGACTTATATATATATATATAGTCTTACTGAACCACATGTAACTTTTGTAATAAGAACAAGCAGTGTATTAATTAATTAATTAGTGAATTTTGGGTCCTAGCCTGATAAAGCAACCATGTCTCTGGTATTGAGACCTTTGCGATCAAATAAACTAATCAACTCGCTAAGGCTGGCCGTGAAAAGAGGAAGATCTGTCCGAGCTTCATCTAGGTTTGCTGTAGTAGAATCTCTTCTTCCGAGCTTCACCGTCCAAGATGGACCACCCACTGCAACTGATGCATCTCGAGCTGCAACGGCAAGGATGTCGGCACAAGATACAATCCCAGGACATATGCTCTCCACTTGTGATTTTGCTTCTTCTATCACATTTTCACCTCTTAGAGAACCGCTATTTTGGATAGCCCCCTTTTCACTAGTAATAGAAGATGAGTTCTCAAGCAAAACTGAAGCATCACATCCCTTTCAGAAAAAAGGGAAAAACAAAAAACACGTACATATAGATTAATATCGTCAGAGTAATTAATGTCCAAACTTCCTCACATAAACGGGAAAAACTTAAGAATAAAAAAAATGGGCCTGCAACTATATCAGTATGATATATACATTACATATATATATGTATATTCGTATATATACCTGGACAAAGCAATCATGGAAGTGAAGGCGAATGAGAGAAGCAGCCATTCGAGTTTCTTGCGAGACTGCTGACTCTATTGAAGTTCGAATTGTAGCTAGGGCATTTGGACAGGTATCGTCATAAAAGGTGGAAGAGAGTTGAGCTTTGCATGTTGTTGCGCTCAAAAGCAACAACAACAACAAGGCAACACTACTAGCGCATGTGAAAGAATAGCCTTTAGAGCTTATTAAACACAATGAACTCATATCGACTCCCCTTCGAACTATTGACAAATTTAGTAATTTACGTAATGATTAAAAGTTCGAGAGGGAATAATGAGTGAGAACTGGATACACATCAATTTATAGGAGTTGTTCGATCATGATTTTCCGTGATAAGTGTGTGATAGACGTAGGCTAACTATTATTTTTGTAATTAAAAGTCTTTTTTGGATGGCAAAAGTACTGGACTGCATAAAAGTCCTTGTTTTTACTGTACATGCAAGCTTTGAAATTTCTTTCAAATAAATGAACTAAAAGAAAACTATATCCGTACGAAAGTCAAAGAAGAAGTTTCGTGTGTACGTAGTCTGTATATATATATATATTATACTTGTTTATTTAACTTGAGAAAAGTGCATGCTCAGTATACTACTGGACCCTTTTTTTTCGCTAATTAGTAAGATGTTACGTATGTTATGTCATGTAGTATCACTCTGTAACTTCTTAAACTCATGTGCGAGACGGACACTTTTCCTTTTTACTATAGAAGACTGGCATTAGAGAGGCGCCGCCGAGGCCCACGTTTTGTCGTTTTTATATATTTATTCTTCAATCAATTTTTATTTTTACGTTATGTCCAAATTAGTTTGGAGCGTAATTTTTGGAATCGTTGTAGCAAAGTCTACCGGACAAAGTCTTAATAACGATTTTAAAATTTAAATTTTTTTTAGAACAATTGGCCTAAACTAGTTATCTGGACGACTTATGGGGCAGTTTTGAAGATGTTTACCGGACCCGTCCGTGTCTATCAGTCCGGACACATTTACTTTCAGTATACTCGTTTTTCGTATTATATCAATCCGGACAATTGTGCCATTTGGGCTCGGACACGGTTAATATTAATAGTATTGACACTACAGAAAACAAAGACTACTGCCACCACAAATGTCACAGCAATAGGTTACTGGAACAACATAATCATCGCAATAGCTCGTCGCGCGGTACGTTCATCCCAACAAAACCTTATAGCAACGAGTTTTTGTATTGTCGCTATATGATTCCCTTATTGCGACGACGTGTTTTGAATTTTTTAAAAATATAAAAAAGATAAAAAAGTTTTCAAATTAGCTATTGCCACGATAATTAATTAAATCTCTGAAATCATTATCGCAGTGACAAGATATGGCCTGTTACAACGACAATGTCGTCGTATTAATTTGATTTTTTTTTAAAAAATAAAATTTAATTAATTAATTAATTAAATAATTAATAATTAATATTTGTTTTATGTTTTATTCTTAAATTAACTAATTAATTAATTTGTAATTAATTTTTTGAAATTATAAATTAAATTAAACATAAATAATATGAAGAATAATAATATAATTATAATAACATTGATTAATATCTTAATAAATAATCAATGTCAAACAAACATAGTAGTAAGTAGGAAAAAATAACCTTACATAGAGTTTAAAAGTGAAGTAAATCATCTATTTTCGTCCTCATCTTCTCCTCCTGACCGGGCTACTATGAAGGGTATGGTACTCGCGCTATAGGAACGGACCGAAGTACGAGTGCTCGAAGTTCCTTCAACTCCCTTCGAATATCCCACAACTCGGTGCATAGTTGCTCATTCTTTTGAGCTAATGGAGGTAGTACCTGCTGAGGTGCATACTGAGCTATAGAACTAGATACAGTCATCGATCCTCTAAGTACTCTACCTCTATTGACAACTTTCTTGTGGCTACGACAAATATTGAGTACATCATCAACAATCGGGGCCTCGCCAATACGAAGTAGGCTTTGGCCTTTCGGTTATGACTTAAACCCTAAGCCAGTGACAGAGGGTAAATTTTACTGAGTATACCATCAACAATTGGGGCTCACCAACACGACAAATACTGAGGACATCATCAACAATCGGGGCCTCGCCAATACGACAAATACTGAGTACATCATCAACAATCGAGGCCTCACCAATACGAAGTAGGCTTTGGCCTTTTTGTCATGACTTAAATCCTAAGCCAGTGACAGAAGGTGAATTTTACTCAAATTGGAAATCTTTGTTTTGAATTTATAGAACAACCTAATTAAGAAAAACATTTGAAATTCTAACCAGTAAGCCTATCCCACAGTTCTAGTCACCAATAAATATAGACCGAATAATTATTAATAAAACTAAATTCAAATAGTTAATCCTGCATCATCATTCACATTTCAGTATCTAGCACTAGATGGTATATTATATGTTTTGTAGATATACTTCAAAGTACTGTTACGAGGAATACATATACGCAAAACAATAATAAAGTGATAAGTATAGAGTTGTTAAACCCACAAGGAATTAAGTATTAAATTATCATTAATTACTAGAATTGTCATGACCTAACTTTATCTAGGTAATCGAGATAAATGAATTTATAACTTAAATAAATACAAATATAAATAAAAATACAAAAAAATATGAAAACTTCTTTGCACAAATGAACTAGGGGATTGAATATGTCTTTTGATTACCAATTATATTCTAATCAATTATTTCTAGTTTATAAGCCAAGAACCCTAATATATTTCTACTCCCTCTCCTGAGCACAAGGTAAAATCATTTCTAAATC
Source organism: Parasponia andersonii (assembly GCA_002914805.1). NCBI lineage: Eukaryota > Viridiplantae > Streptophyta > Magnoliopsida > Rosales > Cannabaceae > Trema > Trema andersonii. The sequence continues at coordinate 164,622 of JXTB01000009.1, forward strand.
TCGATTCCAATATCTCAATTCCGAACCTAGAAATTAAAAATTTATTATATTCAATGGTTCTTTGATCATGGCTTCAAAAGAATTATAGATTCTCTCAAACTCTACAAATTCTCGGTTATCTTATGATTGTTTCTAAAATTCCTTCTCTCAAGTGCCAAATTCTAGAAACCAAATCATCCAACTAGTAGCTAATTAGTTGAGAAGCACTAAGCATAGAATAATATAAATATATTCAAGAATAATATCAATGAACAAATAGAAATCAAGACATATAATCAAAGTATAAGCTACATCATTCTCTTAAACAACTAATATAACATAGGAGAATCTAATACTAATCTCAACAAGAATTTTATATATTTAAATATGTTCAATAATCAAGCATAATATAAAAATTCAAATGAGATTAGGGTGAGAATGAAGATGAGAAAATCTCTTTTGTGGAGGTAGAACTTCAAGCTTTTAATCTCTTTAAGCCACTCTCTTAAGTATCCTCTCCAAGATTTTTGTTCCAACCTCCTTCTTCCCTAGGATTTTTGATCTCTCTTTCTTGTATTTTCTTTCTAATACTCCATATAAAAAATGGAGGCTTAAGTATGTGTTGACAGAGGTTTTGTCAACAATAAGTTTGAGGATTTGCAAGATGTGGCTTGTGTGTGAAAAGGGTTATCAATCAAAGCAAATAAAGAGACAAGAATTTTATAGTGGTTCAGTCCCAAAAAAGATGATCCTGAGTCCACTATTTTTCTGGAGAATTACAAGAATTTTGTCTAATCCCTAGGTTGAGAGAGATATTAATCCGAAAGTAATGTTCTTTCTTTTTTCTTCCGAACCCGTTTCTACAACACTGAACTCCCTTTACATAGGTAAAGACAATTCAGAGTTTCCCAATTGTAAAGAACAGGTAAGTGAATAATTATGAAATACAATTTGAGTAATAATATAATTGGGTAATATCCTAAACGGAATAATCGGCTGATCTCCATCCAGGTACTTGTTTCCCTTTCTTTGTAGGTTATCTGTTTAGCGAAGCTTAGTTTAGTTTCTTTTTCATTCTGGTCACACTTAACTCTTTCGGTAGAAGTCGCACTTAGCTCTTTTAGAGGAGGTCGCACTTAATTCTTTTGGAGGAGGTCGCACTTCACCCTTTCGGAGGAGGTCGCACTTAATCTTACTTATGCGACCTGACACGTCCTCTTGGTCAACTTTTCCCCTTTTTGGCATCGACCAATCATCTAAGTTTTTAGACTGCACAACAATTGCCCCCAGCTCCATTAGTTCTTTAGGACAAAATGGAGCTTCCTTTATAAGTGCGAGCTTGAAAAGGACGATGTCATGACTCGGACTTGAGATCTTCCAAAGAGTCACCAGATCTCAAATCTAACTTTTCAAGATCACGCGTACTTTCTTCTGACAAACAAATCCACATGTCACCTTCTCTAAGAAGAATAGCAAAAGTCGAGGAGACTTTTCCGTTTTTTGAGCAGACACAATGATAGCGATGTCGCCAGCTATTGTCTTAAATCGAATCATTTCAAATTTTGAAAAGATACCGATTTAATTTCAGAAAATCAAATCCCGTGTGAACTTCGGCCTTTAGATCTGAAAATTAAATACCTTGATCTACGACTGTGATTTAATAATACTTGAGACATAAATATCAGAAATCAATCCGCTTCTTCATTACAAATCCTATCGTCTTCCATCTCTCTAAAACCCGAAGCATTATCAGAGTAACCCTTCCGGCGTCGTTCTGTTTTTCAGCTCACACAATTTCAATATCTTCTCCGACGGAGTTATTTACTATAATCCTTCAGACTACATCTTAATCCTTCTGTCTTCGAAGAAAGGTTAGTATATTTCCTCTCTCCTATTGTTCTGTCTGTCCCAAAAAACTTATTTACAGTTTTCATTGAAGCAAATTGTAGAGCCTAAATGACCTAAATAAGAACCCATCCCATACTCGGATGGACTGAAATGAGAATTTTTCAGATCCCCTTTGTTAGTTCGTAGAATAGACTCTTTTTTGGACGATTGATAGAGATAAACTCGTAAAAGAGTTTTTAGGGTCTGATACCTTATTTATTTATTTATTTTTGACGAACTGCTTAAACAATTTTTATGAATCTGTAGACCGATTAGAAAAAATCCGATGAGCTGCTTGTTAATACAATCCTAGGATGAACCCCCAAAAATTGCTTGCATATAGCGAAGATCCTTGATTATCGCATAGGACTAAACCCATCTGTATTTCTTTTCGGATGTCTAGTTGTGAGGATTTTAGGGAAGAGAATGTGTTCTTAGGAGAATCCTCCAACTCCAGTATTAGCTCCATAAACCTTGAAGATTACCTTGAGCTAGAACCCGAAGTAGAGATAATCGGGGTCAGGCAAAATAGTCCTCGCATAGGTGACCTCCCTCAAGACCAGTGGCCTCGGCATATCAGAGATGCTCTTGCATTCGCAACGGGCTATCAATATGTAGAGAAAAATTGGTCATGTATCAATATAAGGACTAGCTGCACAACGAACAAGCTTAGTAAGATCTAAGATCATGTGCAACTACAAGGTTTTCATCCCTTTTTGCCTTCCCATGGAGTTCAATCGACCACACACACCACCACGTGGAATTGCCTCATTCTATGAAGCAGTTCTCAAATGCGGTGTCCACCTCCCACTTCAACCATATATAAAATCAATCGTCGACTACTATGGGATCGTCCCTTTCCAACTGACTCCAAATACATATTCATATATGGTAGGATTGTACATACCTTATCATAAATTAGGTTTAGACACCCCCACTTCTGAAGAGTTCGCCTAGTTTTACCAAGTGAAATCAAACCCATCAGACTTTGCCTTTTTCTATGCGAGCAAGTGGTCGAGCCAAGCCATAAAAACCATCTATGGGGTCCGCAACAATATGGGCAAATGGAAGAATCCATTTTTCCATTTTGATTACGTGGATAACAGTTTCTTTCAAAACCCCAGTAGGTAACTCTCTGCTTATTGCCTTCTCTTCGTAAGTATACTATTCTAATCCTACTCGTATGTCATTGCAGATAATAGGGAACAACCTGGTCTCTCCAGAAAATAGCTCGTAAGGATATACAGAATAAATGTCCTTCCGATTAAAGAATTTGATTGGAAGAAACTTGGGACATCCAAGAATCTAGTCACTTGCGGTCTGCTTCCAAGGGAAGCTACTTTCTCGGATTCCATTACCCGTTCGACTAGACCCTCGAGCTCGAAGAAGAAGAAACCGAGGAAGCAAAGGGAAAATAGTGTATCGTCTTCCAAACCTAGGAAGCAAAAAGCACCTGCCACCCCCACAACCTCAGAACCATTATCTCCAGAAGCAGCGTCACCACCAATTTCTCAATAGTAAGAAGGTAATATTATTTTTTATTTTCACCGTATTTTTCACCTCGCATGCTGACTCACATATCTGTATAGAAATGGTTATCGGCAGCGGACTTCGAGCACCGCCTTCCACTTTGGGGTCATTGGCAAAATCCAAGATGCCAGAGAGCACGCCTCTATCAACGTCAAAAGGGAAAGAGAAGGTCGAAATTTTCAAAAAATGAAAAGTTACATTCGAAGATATCTCGACAAGCTCGCCCCCACCTCAGCCTCAAACTGCGAGCAATCATGATCCATCCAAGGAGACTGCCACTTCTTCGGAAGCAAACCAGGTTGATAAAGACTAGGAGTTGTTTGCACTTCTCAACCAATTGCCAGAGAAGGCTGGTATAAGCCCAGCTTTCATTGATCGCTTCACTTTTGAAGATGGCTGGGTGAGGATGAAGCGACAATCAACTAAGATTGCCTTCAGTTCTACGATGAGGATGCTAGCAAATGTAAGCACCTTATATTTTCCCTCTTCAATGTATTGTTTCCTGGTATTGATGTGTTATATTTTCAGACAAGGGCGGCTGCTATCTTGATGCATGACCCAGTCCTCGAGTGTTTGGAAAAGGCCGAAAAAGTCGAAGAGATAATCCAAGCATTCGAGGACTCAGAGAAGGCTCGCGAGGAGGAGAGAAAAGCCTTTGATTTGGAGAGGCAGCAGCTGCTCGAAGGCCTGGCCAAGGAGAAGCTCGAGAAGGAGAATCTTGAGGAAAAAGACAAAGAGCTCGAGAAAACTATCTCCGAGCATCCGGATCACATGAAGGAGGTGATAACAGAGGTGGCTCACAAAGCTGTTGGAGACTTCAAGGCTACAGAAGTCAAGGAGCTCGAAGAAAAAGCCAGTGACATCACCTCGTCGACCATTATATTTAGCATCTTCTGCAAGCATCCGGACTTCGACTTTTCTATCCTTGGCAAAGACGTGGTCGAGCTTGTCCAGAGTTGGAAGGAGGCGGAACCTACCAAAACTGGAGATGGTGGAGCGAGCACGTCTGTATAAAAAAGAAAAAAGAAAATTTGTATCCTTTTTTTTTTTTTAACTTTAGAACAATGCGGACTTAGATACAATATGGGTTCCCTTATTATTTGTATTTCTTTGCTTGCATACAGGTACGAGCTTTTTAATAAATGCTTTCTTGTCAGATATTTTCTCCTGCAAAATAATCAAATTACAATATTATAATATAGAAGATAATTAATTTAACTAAGTAGTCAATCACTAGGTGACTGATCGGTACGCTATTGCGATTTAATTCTGATACACTTAAAATGGGTTTTAAGTATTAGGATAGGTTAGGTCGTTTAAGAAAATAATAAGTATGAGTGATGCAAACTCAATACTGTTTGCAGAAGTTCTATATCACATCGAACAATGAATATTTTGCTTAGTTACTTTGTTATTCAAGGGGGAAAATTGCATAATATGATATGCTATGGTATGAAGCGAGGAGAAAATCCTAAGATTTTATGAAATGTTTAGAAATTCATCGATCTAAAATTCCAACTCCTCTAAATAGACGTTTGCATAGTCCCTTAGGAAGCAAGTAGGAGATAACATTCTATCCCACTGCCCCCCGAGTTTTATGGTATCCGAAAACTGCCATAGAACTATTAGGGATGAACCAAATGAAGTTAAAGTAATAGCCGAAGAAATATTATTGACGAATGACGTCAAATGAGGAATAATGAAGACACATGAAGCCATTGAAGATACATGAAGATATACATGAAGATTCATTGATAATAATGACGAAGTTGTTCTGCATTCCAAGCATGTTCGATCTTTTGTCGGCCGATGCGAGCTAGCTTGTATGTCCCAAATCGAATGACGACGTCAATAACATAAGGTCCTTCCCAGGAAGATCCAAATGCATCAGCACCATCCTCTCTATTATTAGGTTGAACTCGCCAAAGGACAAGATCACCAACTTCAAATTGTCTACTTTTGACTTTGGAGTTATAATATCGAGCAGTGCGCTATTGATAGGATGCGATTCAAAGTTAAGACTGTTCACGCCTTTCTTCTAAAAGATCGACCTCAATTCTCATTAACACATCATTCTGATCTTGCTCATAAACAAATCATCATAGAGAGCTCGCACCAATTTCAACTGAGACCATCGCTTTATATCCGTAAGCTAAAGAGAATGGACTCTCTCCAGTAGTGGTTCGTTGAGTGGTGCGATAAGCATATAAAACTTCTGGAAGTACTTCTGGCCAAGCTCCTCTATGCTCCTCCAGCTTTGTCTTTATATTCTGTTTAGGCATTTTGTTTATCGCTTCGACCTGTCCATTGGCTTGTGGACAGAGAAATTCTTCTTGATGCCTAAGTTGTTGCACATGTTACGGAACTCATCGCAATCGAATTGTTTCCCATTATCAGAAATTATAGTATGCGGTATACCATAACAGCAGATTATAGATTTGTAAATAAAATCTATCATCATCTTGGCGGAAATGGTGCTCAAGGCTTCAGCTTCCGTCCATTTCATGAAATAATCGACTAGGACTACCGCATACTTCAATCCTCCCCGTGCTAATGGAAGTATCCCGATAATATCAATTTCCCAAATGGCAAATGGCCATGGACTAGTCATTGTAGTTAGAGGAACATGTGGCATTCTAGGAATAGGTGCAAACCGTTGACATTATCACACTTCCTAGCAAATTCCATTGTATCCTTCTTTATAGTCGGCCAAAAATACCCTTGTCAAAGAATCTTGTTTGCAAGTGCCTGCACCCTAGAATGATTTCTGCATATTCCTTCGTGAATTTCTCTCATAATATAGTGTGCTTTTTCCTCATTAACACATAATAATAATGGCGAGCTAAAACTTCTTCGATAAAGCTTCCCATCATGGATGATATAGCAAGCTGCCTTCATGTGGAGTCACTTTGCATCGTCTTTGCTTTCGGGAAGATCACCATTTTTTAAATATTGGCTTTGTAAGAAATTTGACAGGAACAACCTTCAATAGCTCTGCATCTTTCGTTGAAGTGAGCTTAGCAAGTGCATCTGCCCGAGTATTTTTGATGCGAGCAAGAAATTGAATGTTATAAGCAGTGAATGTCGAGAAGAATCATTGTACCTCCTGCAAATAGGCCATCATTCTTTCCCCTCTTGCTTGATAATCACCCTTAACTTGACAAACGACCAACTGAGAGTCGCTGTATACTTCAATCATCTCCACCTTCATTTCCTGTGTAAACTTAGCCCTACTATCAGTGCTTCATATTCTGCCTCATTATTCGACGCTGGGAATTTGAAGTGAAGCACACAATGAATGTTATGCCCTTCAGGAATGATTAAAACTAGGCCCGTACCGGCTCTATTCTCATTTGATGGCCCATCAACGTATAGTTTCCATAACCTTGATGAATCTAAAGTAGGTTTTTCGAGCACTCCTATGGGAAGATCAATATCATATATAAATTCTGCAATAAAATCTGCGAGAGCTTGACCTTTTACCGCAGTGTGAGGTTGAAAATTGATGTCAAATTGACTCAATGCAATGGCCCACTTAAGTAGCCGTCCTGAAGCCTCAGGATTTTGTAGAACCTATTTCAATGGAAAATTCGTGAAAACTTTGATGGAGTGCTTCCTTGATGCAATGACGAGTGCTAGTGCCAATTTCCATCTCTGGGTATCTAGTTTCAGTATCAAGTAATCTTTTACTTACATAATAGACAGGTCACTGTATATTCACTCGTCACATATTTAGAAACAGTGAGATACAAGCATAATTCTTCTCCTGGGTTTGGCTTCGATAAGAGTGGAAGAGAACTCAAGTGTATTTTTAACTCTTGGAATGCCTGCTCGCATTCTCCTATCCACTCGAACCTCTTCGAACCTTTCAATACTTCAAAGAACGGCTGGCATTTATCAGTCGACCTGGATACAAATCGACTCAGTGCAGCCACTATTCCCACTAGGCTCTGTACATCCCTGGGTTTGTGAGGAGATTGCATATCAATCAGTGCTTGTATCTTCTGAGGGTTAGCTTCAATACCTCATTGATGGACCATGAAATCCAGAAACTTTCCAGATCCTACCCCGAATGCACACTTCTGGAGATTCAGATTCATTTGATACTTTCAGAGAATTTTGAACATCTTATCAAGATGCTTGATGTGATCTTTAGCTTTTTCCGACTTCACCAACATGTCGTCGACATATACCTCCATTGTCTTGCCAATTTTTTTTGCAAACCTCATATTGACAAGATACTAGTAGGTCGCTCCAGTGTTGATGAGTCCAAAGGGCATCTTCTTGTAGCAGTATAATCATCGATCAGTGATGAACGAGGTATGCTCCTCATCTAGCTCGTACATGGGGATTTGATTGTATCTAGAATATGCGTCCATGAAACTTAAGAGTTCATGCCCCGACGTCGCATCTACAAGCTACTTGATTCTTGGAAAGGGAAAGCTGTCCTTCAGACATACATTGTTGAGGTCGGTGAAATCAATGCACGTTCTCCACTTCCCATTGGGTTTCTTTACCAAAACTGGGTTAGCAAGCCAGTTAGGATAAAAAGATTCCCTGATAAATCCAATTTCAAGTAGCTTCTCTACCTCTTCTTTCAACGCAATGTAGCGCTCTGGATTCATATCTCTTCTTTTTTGCCATACAGGCTTCTTTTCGGATCTATGTTAAGAATATGGCATATAATATTCGGATCGATCCCAACCATGTTTGAATGTTGCCATGCGAAGACGTCCAAGTTAGATTTCAAAAAAGTGACCAATGAAGCTTGCACAAGTTCTTGAATTTTTGCTCCAATCTTTAAAGTCTTAGAGGACATTTCAAATGGCAAATCCTCCAAGTCTTCAATGGGTCCAGTTTTGACCTCTCTATCCATTTCTCGAGAGTGAGGTCTTCGCTTATCGTATTGACGCTTTATCTGATGGTTCGTCTGACGCTTTGCCTTATGCTTCGACTGACGTTTCACCTGATGCTTTGACTGACATTTTCCCTGACGCTTCGACTGATGTTTCGCCTGATTCTTCGACTGTCGTTTTGCCTGACGCTTCTCTTGGTAGCTGGACCATCATTGCGCGAGGTCTCACATCCTTTGCTACGAGCTTTAAAGAGTTGTTATAATAAGTCCGCGCATCATATTGGTTTCCTCGCACTTCACCTACCCCATGTTGGGTCACAAATTTCATAGCGAGATGGTAGATTGAAGTGATAGCTTGAAGTTCCCTCAGTGTCAGTCTTCCTAGTATAACATTGAATGCGGAGGGGCAATCTACAACCAAGAATTGGGTCATTATTATTGAAACCCTAGGATAGGTTCCAACATTGACCATTAACTCAATCATGCCCATAGGCATTATGCTGTTACCAGTGAATCCGTAGAGTGGAGTGACAGTGGGCTTTAAGTCGCTTTCATTCAACTCCATATTCTTAAAGGCGTCATAGTACAGGATGTCAACATCACTCCCGTTATCGACCAATACACGCCATAACTGCGTGCTTCCATAATTGATCTTTATGACCAATGTATCATTATGTGGATAATGGACCTCCCTCGCGTCTTGTTTTGTGAAGGTAATATCCATATCCGGTACTCGCTGAAGCTTTTGTGGTCACTGCTCAAGGTGCATGACGTTAGTCAATGGCTGTTGTTGAGCTTCTCGTGCATACCTGTCTTAGGCCCTTTTTGAATCTCCACCAACATGCGGCCCTCCAAAAATAGTTCGTACTCCGCATTGAATTTCTGGAGGTCGTTGTTTGTTTTCTTCTCACCTTTCGTTGTTCTACCTGGTGTAATGCCGTAACCGCCCTTCTTTAATTAATATTTCAATTTCATCCTTCAAGGCATAGTAGTCAGTAGTATCATGTCCAATGTCATTGTGATACCGACAGAACTTGTTGGGGTCGTGCCTTACTCTATCCCGTTTTATTGGTTCCGGTTGATGGTATCGCTCCTGTTGGTTTGTGACTGCATATATATGATCTATGAGCACGTTTAATTTGGTATGGTTGTTGAACCTTATGGGAGCTCTTGAAATCTCCTGCTTTTTAGTTTTAGGCTGCTTTTCCATCAACTGTTTATCACTCCTTTTGTTTCTCTTATTACCGTTGCTGTTGGTCGTATTGACGTCCCTAGTAGCATCTTTTCTTCCTTCTTTCTTTATCTTTTGAAGATTTTTGTGCGAAGATTCTACCTTCAGATGCTGAGCAACTCTTCGATAGAAGTCTTCGAGAGTTCTACATTCTCGCTCAAGTAATTCCTCCCAAAGTTTAGTTTCTGGTCACACCCCAGCCATCATGAGAGTTAAAACTCCCCCTTTAGGTAGATTATTGACCTTTGCCAACTCTGAGGTGAATCGGTTGAGATAAGATCGTAGAGTTTCCTCTGGACCTTATCGAATTGCAGACAAGCTAATAAGTGGAATAGTGAAATTCTTTGCAGCTTGGAACTATCTCAAGAACACTATCTGAAGTTGTTGCTAGGACGAGATTGAGCTGGACTTGAGTCCTTAAAACCACTTCTTTGCTGCTCCTGAGAGAGTTACAGTAAAATATCTGCAACGTGCATGATCATCGACACGATGGAGTTCCATCAGAATGTTGAAGTGGTCCACATGATCCTGTGGATCAGTTTTCCCATCAAATGTATTTATGGTGGGAAGTTTGAATCTAATAGGTAGGGCAGTAGCTCGAACTTCCTCACTGAATGGCAATTGACGATACCCATCAGCGAGCTCATCGTCCCAACCAGCAAGTGCATCTAATGTGATCCTTAAATTGTGAACATCGACGTTCAGAGAAAGAGCATTATCTCTTGCTGGCGGCAAGGGCGGCCTTTGATCGTTATCTCGATGTATAGCAGGTTGGTCAAGTAGAGTCTTCTGTGGTCTATGAGTGGAATCCAGTGAAATAGTGCGACAAGATCAACTTTGGTCGTTATAATGCGATATGGATCGCTCATGACTACGTCGCCCTTCTAAGTATTGTCTTAGGTCTGTAGGATTTTGTCTCGACTCTCTGCTGATCCTTTCGAAGATACTTCTTGATTGACGTTTTTGTTCGCTGTTCAAGCAATCTCGATTACCGGTTGATCCCCGAGAAGATTGTCCACGATTATGGCCAGTGCTTGAACTCTCTGCAGCAGATTCCAGAGGCAAGTTTGTGACCTTGCCTTTTCCCTTAGAGATGCGATCTTCATGACGCTCTTGCTAGATTTTATGCTGGTCACATTTCCTTGTATCTAGGATCTATATTCCTTTCTCAGGTAGTTGAGCAGAACGTTCTCTAGGATGTTCATGCTATGGTGGAGTCACCATCTGTCCTTCAGCAAGTCGTCGTAGGGAGTCATTGATCTGGTTAGTGATTTGGAGAAGGTTCACCAGTGCTTCCTCCATGCGATCCTGTCTCTTAGCAAGGCTGTCTGATGCGGTCACGGTAGGCTGATCCTGAGCAAGATCTGCATATGCAGCAGCAGTGTTTTGGGGTTGGTTTTGGCTAGTTCCGGTGACTCTGGTAGTATTTCTGGTGTTTACCATTATTAAAAAAGTGAAATTTGACAAACTGTTTTGCCGGAATAGCCCTCCTTCTAGCGCCAATTGTTGACGGAGGTTTTGTCAACAATAAGTTTGAGAATTTGCAAGATATGGCTTGTGTGTGAAAAGAGTTATCAATCAAAGCAAATAAAGAAGCATGAATTTGATAGTTGTTCAACCCCAAAAAGGTGAGCCTACGTCCACTGTTTTTCACTATGTTTCTGGAGAATTACAAGAATTTCGTCTAATCCCTAGGTTGAGAGAGATATTTTTACAAAAGTAATGTTCTTTCTTTTTTCTTCTTAACACCTTTCTACAACACTGAACTCCCTTTATATAGGTAAAGACAATTCAGTGTTTCCCAATTGTAAAGAACGGGTAAGTGTATAATTATGAAATACAATTTGAGTAATAATATAATTGGGTAATATAATTGGGTAAGTTTCCTTTTCTTTGTAGGTAACCCATTTAGTGAAGCGTAGTCTAGTTTCCTTTTCATTCGGGTCGCACTTATCTCTTTCGGTAGAAGTCGCACTTAGCTCTTTTGCAAGAGGTCACACTTAATCCTTTTGGAGGAGGTCGCACTTCACCCTTTCGGAGGAGGTCGCACTTAATCTTACTTATGCGACCTGACATGTCCTCTTGGTCAACTTTTCGTCTTTTTGGCATCGACCAATCATATAGGTTTTTAGACCGCACAACATTATGTATTTAAGAGGGTCCAAAATAACTTAGGACAGAAAGAATTCGGACCTTTTGATCAGAGCAATCAATAGTCAAGATTTCACTTAAAATCTGGATAAAAGCGTAGTTCTGAATAAGGGAGAGTGCCTCGACACTCCGTGGCAAGCACTGCGGTGCTCACAGCTCTACAAAACTTTATTTTAGAGAGGGCTTTGGTGCTCTTTGGCTAGTACCGCGACACTCCTGGTTCTGAAAGTTCATTACCTTACTTCCCGAGTATGTTGTTTCAATGTTTTAGTTCCATTTTATCTTATTTTTATTGCGTTACGTTCATATCAGACTTAAATTCAATATAAAAGGTTGGACATACCTATGTTTAGTACCAATTCATCTTGATTCTTATTTATTCACGGAAACTATAAAAATAAAGCAAAAATATATCAAACTAGCAAAAATACTTGAGAACTTACAATTATTTGAACTAAATGATACTTGATTTTTGAGTGAATTAATTACTCATCAAGTAGTATACTTTGTGAAAATGCTATCATAATGAATTTATTTAATAAGACATAAACGTAAGTCTTAAATCTACATTCCTAGCATTACCAAGTCACAAACGACATGTGAAAGATAATCTCTCAATCTGCTTATTGGTCATCGAAATTACACTAGACACCATTGGAGGAGAAAGGTAGGGGGTGAGTTTAAACTGCCCTATAAGTTACCCAATTACTTTTTTGAAAAAACCTTTTTATAATTCTTAAATCATTTACATAGGTAGTAAATCTGAATAGCAATTTATAAATTTAGAGCATTCAAAATATATATAGAAAACCAAAACAGGAAAATCATGCTTAGAATCAAAACTAGATATCAAGTCAGACCATATTAAAAATCACGACAAACAAACATAATCCACATCATATAAATCAACTTATCCTATGAGATCTAATCCTTTCGTCATGACTACTGCAACTCATACTGCATGTATTGAATGTTCTCTGCCTGATATCTATCTCTAGAAAGTAGAAGACACCAATGTGTTTAATCCTACTGAACTAGAGGGGCATCGAATGCCTACACCTACTAAATAGAGACAGTCAAAAAAAAATCTCGTGTGGGTTTATGGGCTCTCACTGAGGGTGGGTGCACTAATTTGTCCATTATAATATTGTGATACCTAAGATGACTTTCATATCTGATCCTATAAAATATGCAATATGCGAAGTCTTAAAATAACTATGCAGTAGTTTAACATTCTAAATATACTCTGATTTTCACTAAAAATCTATTTTTGTACTCGTAAAAATTCAGCGACATAATTCCTAAAATTTAATCAAACCCAAAAACAAAACCTGTATAAAACTACATGGAAAAATATCTAGAGTAGTTCACAATATCCCACAAATCTACAATCCACCGAGATAATAATTTAAAATAACTCAATTTAATAAAATCACAAAAATTCACTTTTTCATCACATATTCCAACTTTTTTGAAAATCAATAGAATATAAGGCAATTGGATCCTTTACCATAATTAGGTAGCAGTATGAGGCTACGAGTACGTTTGGTGTCATTTGGCGATTGTTCGGAGGCTCAGGGGTCTTTTTCAAACCCTTGATTGCTTGCTTCAAAATTTTGACTTTCGAACAGAGCTTTAAAATCAATAAACAGAGCTTACCACTGAATTTATAGTATCTAAATTAGCTAAGTTAGATATATTATTGGACTAATTCAGACTTGAGCCGAAACATAACCCCCGACACGCAAAATGAGATAAAATCTGGGAAATTTAATCTCATTTTTTTGTGCCCATTACGATCTCATTTTTCATCATTTTATGCGTGCATCACAAAATTGAGATTAATATTACGATCTAACGATCAAATCAAAAAGTTAATATTTGAAACTAAAAACTTCAAAACTATCAAACATGGCAAAATTTAATATGGATAAGTTTGAGTTGAGAGATATATACCATGTGATTCCTCTCGTCGAGGCGAATTCAGAAAGCCCAATTTTACTGCCTAAAGTTATCAGTATCAACACTAGTGGTTGATTTTCTCCGCAAGGATTTTCGGCTCCTTGACAGTGAACAACAACTTTTGCGGAGTTGAAACTTCGTAAGGGTTGGAGGTCATTTTTTAAATCCTCAATCGCTTGTTTTAAAAGTTTGATTTTCAGATAGAGCTTCAAATCAAGAAACAGAAATCACAATTAAATTCCTAGCATCTAAATTATATAGGTTAGACATATTACTTGACTGATACAGACTTAGACCAAAACACGACCCCCAACATGCAGAACAAGGCGAAATCTAGGCCATTTGATCTCGTTTTTCATGCCAATTACGAAACATGGTTAATATATATATATATTTTATTTTTCACCATTTCATGGGTACATCATAAAAATGACATTATTCTTACGATCTAATGGTCATATCAAAAAGTCAACATTCGAAACTATCAACTTCAAAACTGTCAAACATGGCAAAATTCATTCTGGATAATTTTGAGTTGAGAGATATGTACTATATGATTCCTCTCGTCGAGATGTGTGGGACCCGTTCTCAAATCATACACCATGTGGACGATTAAGTGGTAGAACAGGTCACAAATAGGGCCCACCATCTGACATGTGTCGAGAATGACTAGCTAAAGGCTATTCGAGTCACACGTGGTACCACATCGGCCATTGGGATGTCCGAGGTTAGGCCGAGCCCATCCCAGACCCTGGATGGACTCGGCCCAGTCCGATTCTTACCTCGACAGCTGGGGGTCGGAAACCTCAAGGGTCTTCCACCAGAATACAATGAAAAGCAACTCACAACTCCAGACCCAGACAGAGAATTTAATGCGATCTTGAGTAGGTGTGTGCAGGGGGCAAGCCGTCCTGACAGAACAACAATTTGTCAAAATCTTGCCCCTGACAGACTCGAGCCATAGGAGACGGCGGAAAGTAGGCTACAGCGGTACAAGGGGGATCACGGTAATCTCAGCCCGTGACCTCTGGAGAAAGTCTTGAGGGAAGAGGTACTCGGTCCTGAGATTGAGAACTAGGAGGTTCACAATTTCAGGGCTATATATATATGAGCCATGCGTCCCCAAAAAGGAGGCATGTACTCATACAAAAGGAAATATTTAAAAGTTTACGAGCAAGAAACAAAAGATATACTCATACAGATACAGAGAAAAACTGAATCTTTGCTGCTCAATCTCAGGGATAAATATCTGACTTAAGCATCGGAGAGTCTTTGCAGGTGGCCATCCCTGCCTCTCCGACCCTGCATGAAGCTGGGAGCATTTTGGGATAGCAAGGATACGAAGACAGTTGGAAGGTGTAACATCAACAGTTCAGCGACACGTGGATAGTTGGTGGAAACCACTCCAACAGTTTGGCGCCGTCTGTGGGAAACCATTTCTTCTTTGAGTATGAGAGGAAGAGTCAGAGTCTCACGATCGCACTGTCCCCGAACAAGAAACCATATAGCATTGGAAGATGGCACCTTCAAGAATGACAACAGAAGCACACGTCCTGATGCTGGCGGGAATCCACCCGATGCCGAAGGAAGCTCTCGGGGAGCACAACCTGGACTAGAGCAAAAGCTAGACCAGATGCTCACCGTACTGGCAGAAGCAAGCCGGAAAGCAGAGATCACCCACGAGGTCGTCATTGGTTTAAAAGATGAAGCTGAGGAAGTGCGCAGGGATAACGCCCGCCTCGAGGGGCTGCTAGCAAGCGAAGCCAGGAGCGAGCGAAGGGAAGATTTCGACGTAGAAGTCCAACAAGAGACCGAGGGCCAACCGCTGAGGAAAATGCCTGCCCCATCCTGATCACGGATGCAAGGAAAGCAACAAAGTCAAACAAGGCCGTTCTAAGCCGGAGCGGCAATAGCCAGAAGACACCAAGAAAGCCTTGAAGGTGTGCTTCCCAACTGGAAGCATGAAATGATGGAAGAGCTGAGTAAGAGACTTGGGGCCCATCACAGCCAGACCCTCGATGACCTGGTTGAGCAAACTGTGCAAGGGATCGGCCGAACGGCCTTCGCCGATTAGATCCAGATGGGACCCAACCCGAGAGACTTCACTACTCCAACCTTCAGGCCGGTCGAGGGGAAAACTGACCCCCTTGATCACATATATCATTTTTAGCAGAAGATGGCCTTGGAAACTAGGGATGAAGCTGTAACCTGCAAGGTCTTCTCCATAACCCTAGCAGGACCGGCCCTATTATGGTTCAGATAGCTCACAGAGAAATACATAAATGGGTTCAAAGATTTCTGCAAACTTTTATTAAAGCAGTACGCAGGTCCTCGAAGGCAGCAGAAAACTATGCGAGACCTTGACCTGCTGGAACAAACCGCAAACGAATCTCCAAAATAATACCTGACGTGTTTCCTAGAGGTGATGTCCCTAGTGCACAAAGCCGATTCGGTCCAAGCCACGAGCTCATTCGTTAGGGGCCTGCAGCCCGGATCGATGCTGTCAGACCACCTGCTCTTGAACCTTCTGTACGATATGGCAGACGTCTAGGCCAAGTCGGAAGGGGTATTCAGGGTGTTAGAAAGCTGTCAAAAAACACCCAAGGCATCTGTTGCGATAACAATAGCGCCGGCATAAGCCCCGTCCCCGCAAGGGGTCAAAAGGCGAGGGCTGATTCTGAAATAGGAAGCCCCCACCCAGGGCTGTCAAGAAGAAGACAAGAGGAGGAAGGTGTCCTGGGACCCACTGCCAAAGTACGAGCTCAACACGCCGATCGATGTGATCTACCTCCAAAACAAGGACAGGGGCATTTTCAAAGACCCGCCCAAATTTGGCGTTCCTGAACATATGAAAAATAGGAATACGTACTGCCAATTTCACAAAGATCACAGACACGACACCATCAATTGCCACAACCTCTACGCGTAGGTCATGGTGGCGATTCATGCTGGTAAATTGAAGCAGTACGTAAAGACTAGCAGAATCCAGCCGCGGGAAGACTCCACTAGGCCCCAAAAAGGCAAGCAGACCCAGGCATCCGGGTTAGAAGACCAGACCCTGAGGATAGCGTCGACCATCGTGGGTAGGCCCAAGCAGACACAGGGTCAGGAAGAGAAGGAAAAGTGCCTAAGAAAAACCGAGGAGAGGTGAAGCGCCTGAGGGGGATGGGACATTCCGTTAACCATTTAAGGATGGGTGAAAGCTACATCTCCACCGCCCCCATCGCCTTCACCCAGCAAGATTTGACCATGGTGCGCCTGCCACACGACGACCCCCTAGTGATTAAGTTACAGATTGACTCTACATTGGTCGAAAGGGATCTGATCGACAGTGGAAGCAGTATCGATATCTTATTCCTCAGCACGTTCGAGAACATGGGCCTGAATCAGAATGCCCTCAGACCGACCTCTCAGCCGTTGTTCGCTTTTGATAATACCAAGGTCAGCCCCTTGGGCATTGTGACCTTGAAGGTCTGCACAGTAGAGAGATGCTTGGATGTGGACTTCGTCGTTATTGACTGCCCGTCCTCCTTCAACATCATCATGGGGAGAGGATAGATCCACGTCATGCATGGAGTCACCTCCACCCTCCACTAGGTCTTAAGATGTCAATCAAAGGACGGTACCTATACGATAGACATGGAAAGAGACCAAGCCTCTGCAAGGAAATGTTTTCAGTAGCCCTGAAGGGACCCGGTGCGAGTACGAATGCCCTGATGGGAGACGAATAGCAATCAAAGGACCGCCTGCCAGCATATATGAAATAGATCGAGGAGGAGTCTGATGGACCAGAGTCTATGATTGAGGAGCTAGTGACAGTCCCTTTGAAAGAGGCGGAGCCGACGAAGGTAATATTAGTCGGGTCCCTGTTGCCCAAAGAGGAAAAGAACGAGCTGTTGGGATTCCTGAGGCGGAACCAAGACATCTTTGCTTGGTCCCACGACGACATGCCCAGAATTGACCCTGCACATGCCTACCACTAGTTGAACATAGATCCAAATTTCCCCTCGGTCAGGCAGAGACCCCGAAGGTTCGTGCCATAGAAAAACAAGGTGATCAACAAGGAGGTAGAGATGCTATTGGAAAATGGCCTAATCATGGAATGCGTATACCCGTCCTAGATCTCCAACCCGATGGTAGTGAAGAAGAAGAATGGCGATAACAGAACTTGTATAGACTTCACCAACTTGAACAAGGCTTGCCCAAAGCATAGCTTCCCCATGTGAAAGATCGACCAGATGTTAGACGTAATGGCAGGATTCGACAGAATGATTTTTTTGGATGCCTACTCGGGGTACAACTAGATCCCCATGTATGAGGAAGACCAGATCCACACGACATTTATCACAGAGTGAGGCCTGTACTGTTACAGACGTATGCCGTTTGGTTTGAAGAATGCGGGGGCGACCTACCAGAGGCTCATGAACAAAATGTTCGCCGGACAGCTAGGGAAAACTATGGAAGTCTATATCGATGATATAGTTGTAAAGAGCAGAGAAGCTTCGGGTCATCTGGGACATTTGGACGAGTGTTTCCAGATTCTGAGGCAATATCGGATACGTTTGAACCCCAAGAAATGCGCGTTCGGGGTGTCCTCTGGCCAGTTCCTGGGGCACATCGTAAGCTGAAGGGGTATCAAGGCAAACCCTACCCAGTTGTCCTCTATCGCAGATGTGCAGAGACCCTCGACTATTCGGGAAGTCTAGCCCCTAGCCGCGAAGATAGCTGCCCTCAGCCAATTCGTCTCCAAGATGTCTGACCGATGCAAGCCCTTTTTCCAGTGCATAATGAGAAGCTCCACTGTTGCTTGGGGGGAGGAACAAGACAAGGCACTGACAGACCTCAAGCTGTACCTAAGTCACCCACCTATCCTGGCTTCCCCAGCAGAGGGGGAGCACCTGTACGCTTATTTAGCAGTGTCAGAAGTAGCAATCAGTGCCGTACAATTCGTCGAGAAAGATAACAAGCAGAAGCCGCTATTTTATACAAGCCACATGCTCCTGGACGCCGAGACGTGATATAGTATGGCAGAGAAACTGGTCCTCGCTCTGGTCAACGCTAAGAAGAGACTCAGGCAATACTTTGAAGCACACTTTGTTTCTGTGTACACGGATTTCCCCATCCGGCAGATCTTGGCTAAACCAGACCTATCAGGGCAACTAACCAAATAGGCCATCGAACTGGGGATATATGACATCGAGTATCGGCCCTGAGTAATGAAGAAGGGGTAGGTCATAGCGGATTTCCTTGTGGAAATCAAATCCTTCGGTGAGCTGTATGATCCGCTTCAAACATCTCAGCATCGCCACCTTCAGCCTGGATCCTCTACACCGACGGATCCATGAATGCCTCGTGGTCAGGTATCGGGATAGTCCTGTAGACCCCAACAGGACTCAGAGTAGAGAAAGCCTTGAGGCTCAACTTCCAAGCCACGAACAACGAGGTGGAGTACGAGGCCCTGCTGTAAGGCTTTGAACTGGCCCTGCATTTCGGAGGAGAGAGCATCACAGTAATGACCGACTCATAGTTGGTCGTGGGTCAGATCAGGGCAGACTTCGAAGTAAAAGAGCCGAGATTACACAGGTACTTTTCCAAAGTAATGGGGGCGAAACCCCGCTTTAGTAGCTTTAATATCGAACAGATTCCTAGAGAGATGAACCAGAAGGCCGATGAGCTAGCTAAGAGCATGTCGACCAGAGGAACGGGACACGTAGAGATTCTCCTCGAGGACGGGAATACAGAGGACCCCCCGGAGACCCCGGCACATCATGTATTTGCAGCTAGCCCCGCAGACAAAGGATGGATGAAATCCATCATTCAGTATTTGGCATTGGGGAACCTGCCTGCCGATCCCCAGGAAGCGAGGTCGATCAGGCTAAAAGCTACTAGATACTCGATGGTAGGGGAACAACTATATGGAGATCGACAATGGGGCCGATGCTGCGGTGTTTAGGTCCCGTCAAAGCGTATAAACTGATGGAAGAAATCCACGAGGGAGTATGCGGCAACCACTCTGGCAGACGTAGCCTCACCCACAAGGTTCTGACAGCCAAAAACTTCTGGCCATACATGATGACAGAGGTGGCCCAGTTCGTCAAAAAATGTGATAAGTGTCAGAGGTTCTCCCCCATGAAATGCCAACCCATGGAGGATCTCCATTCGAACACAATACCCTGGCCATTCGCCAAGTGGGGTTTGGACATAGTTGGAGAGCTCCCCAGAAGTCCAAGGGGAAGAAGGTATATCTTGCTAGCCACAGATTATTTCATCAAATGGGTAGAGGCTAAAGCCTATGTGACCGTAAACAAAGCAATCACAATTAACTTCATTTGGAAAAATATAATCTGTCGATACGGGATTTCAAAAGAGATACACGCTGATCATGGCACACAATTCTAAAATGCTAAGCTCAAGGAGTTGTGCGAGCTGTATGATATAAGGCTCAATTTCTCTTCCGTGAACTACCCTCAGGGCAACGGCCAAGCAGAGGCAATGAACAAAGCCATATTCAGCAATATCAAAAAGAACTTGCAGGAGGCTAAAGGCAGGTGGTTAGAAGAGCTATCGGCCGTTGTGTGGGCCCATCGAACCACGGAGTAGAGGTCGACTAGAAGAACGCCATTCGCCATGGTCTACGGATCATAGGCTGTGATCTCGACCGAGGTCGGCTTCCCGACCCTTCGCTCCGAAGTGGTAAGAGATACCCCCTTAAACGAATGACAGCTAAGTCACAACACAGACCTTATGGAAGAAATGAGAAACATGGCCGTGGTCCACCTGGCTTCATACCACCAGCAGGCTAGGTCCTACTACATAAAGAAGGTTAATGCTCGATGATTCAACATCGGGGATTGGGTCTTGAAAGTCAGAATAGGGAATTCTTCAAAATTGGATTAGACCCTATGAGGTGATCAAAGCACTTGGCAATGGTGCGTATGTCCTGAAGGAACTCAAGGCTAGAAAAAACTTGCCGAACACATGGAACTCTCAGCACTTAAAAAAGTATCACGTGTGAGAACACGTGCATGTGATGTAAGACCCACGTGAATGCTTATATTATTGAAAAGCTTAAATCTAAAACAGGTTAAGTTCCTTTTTTTTCCGCATAGATTTATCTTTTGAACTGCTATGGAAAAAGGGTCTACCCACAGTGGCAAATCCCACGCACTATTCACATGTGAGACACAGGCATATGATATAAGACCCATGTGAATGCCTATATTATCGAAGAGTTTAAATCCAAAATAGGTCAAGTTCCCTTTTTGCCGCATGGATTTATCTTCTGGATTACTATGGAAAAGGGGTCTGCCCATAGTGGCAGACCCCACGCACTATTCACGCAATCAAGGATCGTACTATGGGGATCACGTCGCTTATCGACGACCCAAGAAAACGTACGAAGGGAAAAAAGCTGTGCAATCAAAAACTTGCCCGCAAACCTCAAGAACAATCGTACTATAGGGATCACGTCGCTTGTCGATGACCCGAGAAAATGCTCGAAGAGGAAAAAGTTGCACAACTAAAAACTTGCTAGCAGACCTCGAAAACGATCGTACTATGGGGATCACATCACTTGTCGACCACCCGAGAAAATGTACAAAGAGGAAAGAGCTGCGCAATCGAAAACTTGCCAGTAGACCTCGAAAATGATCGTACTATGGGGATCACGTCGCTTGTCGATGACCCGAGAAAACGTACGAAGAGGAAAGGTCTGCGCAACAAAAAACTTGCCAGCAGACCTCGAAAATGATCGTACTATAGGAACCACATCGTGCAATAAAATTCTTGCCGATAGACCGAGAATATGTATGAAGAGGAAAGAGCTGCGCAACCAAGAACCTGTCAGTAGACCTCAAAAACAATCGTACTATGGGGATCACATCATGCAATAAAATCCTTGCCGATGGCCCGAGAAAATATACGAAGAAGGAAGAGTCACGCAGCAAAAATTTGCGACCTGCCCTAAGAGGAAAGCACAGGTCAAGGTCTACCCGTTGGAAGTAGACCCTTCCACATAACATTTTAGCAGCACGCAAAGTAAAGGTTGGAGAGGTCAGGATCTACCCGTTGGAAGCGGACCCTCCCAAACAACATTTTAGCAGCACATAAAGCAAGGTTGGAGAGGTGAGGGTCTACCCGTTAGAAGTAGACCCCATCCAGACGAAGTTTTAGCCGCATGCAAAGGAAAGGTTAAAGGGGTCAGGGTCTACTCGTTGGAAGCAAACCCTCCCCAAACAACATTTTACTATGCACACACTAGGCACTAAGACAGAAGTTAAAATCGGGCCCTATTTATTATTTCCAAAAAATACAAAGAGAACGATCGATGGGGACGCATACCCAAAAGTTCTATCTGCGAGAAGCGAGTCTTAGGCGGACTTGCAGAGACACGTCAGAGTGGTAACGCCCAGTCTGCTCCCGATGAGAACCAAGCTCGGGTCTCTTCCTCTACAGCGACGGATCTAGACAGTGATTAACCAGCCATTGGAGATGATTCCGAGCGTGGTCCCATTTAGGGTCGGAGAAGTCCAGCCACATGCATGGGTCAAACTCTGCCAAGATAAGTCATAACAGAAGTTATATCTTCTTAGAACCGGATGGGCCAGAGCTAATATCCCTTTTTCTAGAAGTAATCTTGTCGATCATAGCTCGAGGAGGACTTACTAATAGCTCGAAATCAAGTACGACTGATTCCAAATGATTACAACAAGGGTCAACTTTACCCCAGATGCGGTCAATAAAGAAAAAGAGAATACACTAAGGAGAATTGCACTGTTTTTATTATTTATACAGACGGTTACAACGAGGGTAAACTTTACAAATGTACAAAATTAGGGACCTTAATTATCTCCGGCCAGGGGAGCACAGCCAGTTCCGGCGCTTGGACTAGCCCTGATGGAGGGTGGTGTACCAGGGTTGGATTCGTCTCTGGATAAAATGACCGCACCAGACCCCTCACTAGTCAAGACCCCAAGACTAGGCTGACCGCCAGGGACTTCCAAAGTTTGATCTGGCAGACGGGAAACGGGGATAAGCTCTTTGGCAACAGAGGCAAATGTAGAGGGCCCGTCCTTTTCCGCGGCAAACATCTTCAGCACGTTAGCAGTGTACGCGATGTTGATCCTATCCCCAAGTTACTGCATGTAGTACTTGATAGAATAGTTGTCTCTCTCGACGCCTTTCAGTTGATCAAACTAGTCTGGCATTACCACCTCCGTGTGGCCTTCGAATTCCCTATTCTTCTAGCCAGACTGGTAACTTTCTGCAGAAAGGATATCCACCTGCCTCTGATACCTTATTTTTAGTTTTTTCGCCTCCGCTAGTTTATCCCTCAGTGCCGTTAGCCTCAGCTCCGCCTGCCGCTGCGAAAAGTCGACCAAAAGGGTGTTAACGTCAACAAGGTTTTCCCCCTGTTTGCGAGACAACTCTTTTTGAGCCCCCATCAATTTTATGTGGTCCAAGTAAAGATGTCTGCTTACCTTGTTCGACCGATCGAGTTTGCTTTGTAGAGAAGGGGCCTTTAGTTTTACTCTGGCTTCAGTTTTCCTCGCCTCTTTAGTGTCATCAACGGCCCTATCGCGAATGAGGAAGGCTAGCCCCATCTTCGCCCCAACGCTCTGCAGCTCTTGCTCCTTGACCTTGAGCTTGTTTGTGGCCAGTTTGATAGCCTCGGATTGAGCAAGCCCATCGACCTCCGCTTTGGCAAGTCTCGCAGCTAGCTCCTTGCGCCTGACCCTTTCCATACTCAGGGCGTGAGCCACTGTGCTACTGACCCTCGCCTTATCGAGGCTCCAATATAAATCGAAGTCAGTCCTCAACTCAGCAAGGGCAGCCTCGCCACGCTCTGCCAGTACAGAGCGGGAGTTCAGCTCCTCGGTCAGGGCCCTGACTCGAGAGGAATAGAAAGATCGGATGGCGGCTAGCTATAAGACAAATAAAAAAAAGGTCAGCGTCTAACAAGGATGCTGAGAAGTATAGAGGCAACCAGACGAGCCAAACCTGCGTGAAGGTACGGCTACCGACGAGCTCGACATTCTCCAAGGAGAGCGCCTCCAGCTCGGGTTCAGCAGCTGGACCCTCTTTTTGGGCATTGTCCACATCTGCAGAACATGATTCCACCCAGCCAACTGCGAGGGTAGCCTCTCCCTCGACTGTGCATGCCCCCGAAGTAGCAGTGGTAGGGATGGAGGAAAGCTGGATGCCGCTGAGAGCGCCGTCGGTGATGACGGGAGGCGGTGCATCCCCTCCTGAGGGGCAGCTGCGCACGGACCTTCTTCTCCTCAGAAGGGTTAACGTGGCCCCGTCATCATCACTGTCAGACGAGGGGGCAACCCTGCCCCTCTTCTCCGCCGGCCCCTCTTCTTCTTTAGATGAGCCGACCTCGTGGCGCCGCTTCATTAGGACTGGAGGAGGGGAAGACAGCCGAGATTTCAACCTCGGAGCCCCCCATTAAGCTCAGCAATCTCCCCACTGAGGTAAGCAACACCTGACCTCACGCTCGTTTTTGAACCAGAGTCGGGGGTGGAAGAGGTTGGTGCAGCAGACCCCCCGGGCAGACTCAGGGGCATCCCCTTGCCATATACGGCCCATGTGGCCAATGTTTCCCCAGACATAGTTCCGTTTGCATTGGAGCGGGGGACCACAAGCACTTCATCCTCTAAAGACACCATGAGATGATGACCAGCAGTTGCCTTGGGGCGAGCCTTATGCCCAGCGGTACCCCCTTTGACGGGGGAGGGGACTGCTGAGGGGTCTGTCTCAGAACCTGTAAAGAATGAGCAACATGTTTGGATCACGACCATAACCTGATCGATGAAGCTCAAGGATGCAGAAATAAACCCACCTCTAGCCTTCTTAGGGGCGGCAGCTTCCTCCCTATGGAGCCTGACGCACTCTTCGGCCACGAACCTCATGGCCTCTTCGGGCTCGTGGCTAGTCAGCACCACCAGGTCGCTGGAACCCACCAACTGGCTTGAAGGCGTAACTTGATGACCCACCATAGTGATGCGATCATGCTCGTCCCGGCGGAATCAGTTCAGGGCAGAGGCATCAAGTTGGCTCCGCAGGTGTTTTGTGACAACCCAGGTGTCCAGAGGGAAGGGAAGGTATGAGACCATCCTGGGCATCATATTCATCATCTGGGGATTGAGGGTGGCCTTGATGTGTCGATAGTCCCCAGGAGATCCGAAGATGACAATCCCTTCCAGGCCTTTGAGCCGCCCTGCCGATAAATGTGGCTCGAACTTATTTTCTTCTGCAAAGGCTGCACAAGACAAAATAACGTGAACAACGATAGACGAGGAGAACGCAGACCCGAAAATCACGACCTAGCACTTACTTTGCAGGAAAACTGAGGGAATTTGGAAGTGCTCTCCATTCACCCAAGGGGAGCACCACGCCCCTCCAATGGCATATAGCCTAGAGTGGGAGTCCCATTGCTTGTCCGACCTCGGCAAGCTCTAGAAAATGTGACGTACCGGGAGCAGTTGAAGGTAAAATGTGGGGTAGGCACTCTTTTAAGGGATGAGGGTGAGTTTGTAAGCATAAAAGACCACCTCCAAGTCGATATGCAGGTTATAAAGAACTGACAGGGCAGAGAGCCCCATCAAAATCATTACCCTATTTGCATTTAACTGTATCGAGTGGATCACTGTCAAAGCGAAGAACTGATGGATCAGAGGAGGAAGAGAGAATCGCAGCCATTCCAGATATTTTCTTCCCAAAATAATATAGCCTTCAGGGGCAGAGGGACGTAGATACCAATTCGCGAGGCCCTCGACCCTTTGTAGTGTGACTCCGCCAGGGAGGCAGAGCTGTCTCCTCAGCGAATCCAATTCCGAGTCCACGACGGGGCGCAATTCCTAATCTTGATTCGAGGACATCGTTCTAGATACGATCAAAAGAGCAAAAGTCTCTAGAAAGGGGAGAAGTTGAAAACCCTAAGATTTTACGAGGCTAGAATAATTGAAGATTTTAGTAAAGTAGCAAATGAGCGTAAATGCGGCTTTTATAGAGGGGAAGCCGAAGAGTGTTTCTGGAAAAGGGGAAAGTAAGGGAGACCGAATAGTCGGAACTTCGAAATTTAAAAAAAAATTTGTGACATGGGATGGCGTGCCTCTGCGTCGGCAAGGGGGAGCCACATGTATCCCTCAAATTGGAAGAATGGAGAAACAAATTCCCTACTTGATGGATACGAATCCATCAAGTAGGGAAATGGGGGCAGTTGTGGGACCCGTTTTCAAATCATACACCACGTGGACGATTAGGTGGCAGAATAGGTCACAAATAGGGCCCACCATTCAGCATGTATCGAGAGTGACTAGTTAAAGATCACACGAGTCGTAAGTAATACCACATCGGCCATTAGGATGTCCGAGGTTAGGGCCGAGCCCATCCCAGACCCTGGATGGACTCGGCCCAGTCCGATTCTTATCTCGACAGCTGAGGGTCGGAAGACCCAAGGGTCTTCCACCAGAGTACAATGAAAAGTAATCATAACTCCAGATCCAGACAGAGCATTTAATGCGATCTTGAGTAGGTGTGTGCAGGCGCAAGCCGTCCTGACAGAACGACAATTTGTCCAAATCTCGCACCTGAAAGACTTGAGCTATAGGGGATGGCAGAAACTAGGCTACAGTAGTGCAGGGGGGATCACAGTAATCTCAGCCCGTGACCTCTAGAGAAAATCTTGAGGAAAAAGGTACTCGGTCCTGAGATTGAGAACTAGAAGGTTCACAATTTCAGGACTATATATATATGAGCCATGTGTCCCCAAAAATGAGGCATGTACGCATACAAAAAGAAATATTTAAAATATTACAAGCAAGAAACAAAAGATATACTCATATAGATACAGAGAAAAACTGAATCTTTACTACTCAATCTCAGGGATAAATATCTGACTTAAGCATCAGAGAGTCTTTGCAGGTGGCCATCCGTGCCTCTCTGACTCTGCACGAAGTTGGGAGTATTTTGGGATAGCAAGGATATGAAGATAGTTGGAAGGTGTAACATCAGCAATTCAACGACACATGGATAGCTAGTGGAAACTGCTCCAACAAGATGAATTTGGAAAGCCTAATTTCAAGTCCTGAAGTAGCCAGAATCGGCACCAATAGTCAATTTTTACCGTGGCGAATGGCAGCTTTTGTGGAGCTGAAATTCTGGCTGAGAGGTTTTAGAGGGTGGCGGTTCTGATCTAGTAGATGGCAACGGCTGAGTCTGACCGGAACTGCATCGTCAAGAGGGAGGCGAGTGGTTATCACTAATATCGTTTTTTTTTTTTTCCTCTTTCTGTCGAACGTGAGATAGTGAATGACAGGGAGAGGAGAAAGAAGGAAATGTATTTTGACTTTTTAAAATAGGTGTGGGTTCATCCAAAAAATATATATATAATATAAAATATTTATAAAAAGAAACTGGGTTCTTACATTTCCCTTGTTAAACAAACACGACATTTAAACTCCTAATTTAAATGTGTCTCGTCTCTATTCTATCTTGTGTAACTGAATTGGGTATCGCCGACTTAATAGTTCTCAATAAATATAGGGTCTAGGAGCCATTTGTGATACGGAACAAAAAAAGTTAAAAATACACTACCGAGATTAATTACTAGTTTTATAAACGTTTTCAAAATTCTGATCTTACCCATCGTATGAACTAAACATATTGGAAGAATTCAAAGAATACTTTTGCGACAAATTAGTTACACACTGGAAGAATTCAAAGACTATTTTGGGTGCAAATAGAGTTACGAACAATCTATAGAATCATCTATAAAGAGAAGGAAATTTAGAGGCCTTCCATAAATTTAACTTTTGTGGACAGTAGGTGATCCCTAAACATTTTGTTAATTTGCTCTGTGTTCCTTGAAAATTATTTTTTCTAGTGAACCACAAGAAATAATTTTGCTGAAAAGCATAAAAGAAACAAGAAAGGTTGTATCAGAAAGCGAGAAGATAACCATCAATTTCAATTTCCAATTTCTATATTCTAGCATCCATGAATATACAAGAACCCTAATTTCATAGAACCTCAATTTCATAACTTCAATTATACTAACTCCTTTCTGTCAAAAATTTAATAATTGTGAAAAAAAGGCTGTTCCTATAATATTTGGATAAATCTTTGGTAGTCTATTGTACAAATTAAAAATTTAGAATATGATTTTTGATTATAATTACTAAACTGTGTACTTTATGATGATTTATTATTTTAATATATTTAATATTTTATGACAAAGACGTCATTGTTACAACAATTATATAAATCAAAGGCATAGATTATTACAGTGTAAATTGAAAATTTAAGGACAAAAATGATGCAATAAGGTATTACAAATAGGGTGGCTTTATTGCGACCCACTTTCTCCCCTCCCCACTCCCCTTTTAAATACATATATCTAATATTTTAAAATTTCTTTTCATATACTTTATAAATTTATGCTATGTATAAAAAACCCCTTCTTAAATATTTCTCTAAATTGTTTTTAATCCCCCTAATAAGTTATAATAAATTAGTTTTATATTTTGTTTTTCATTTTACAAATTATAATGGTATTAATTGAGAAAACTAATGTTCTTTTTTTTTTTCGTCTTACAACTACGTAACTTGTTAGTTCCTAAATTCCCTCCCTCCAAACAAAAAATTCCTAAATGGTGGTTCTCCCACTTGAAAAAAAATATATAATTGGTTCCCAAACTAAAAAGAAAAAAAAAAGAAAAGCATATAAGGAAAAAAAATACAATTGCTTCCAAAAAAAACGTTACAAGAAAAAATTCCGATAGTTGGTTCCTAGCCCCCGACCCAAAAAAAAAAAAAAAAAAAAAAAAAAAAACAAACAAAACATATAAAACTTTAGTGGTTGGTTCACCAAATAGAAAACATTTAAGGGAAATGTTTATAAATACCCATTTTTAATATTTTCATAAATACTCATTTTTTATTTTTATTTCATAAATACTCGTTTTTATATTCGTTTTTGGAAAAATATAGACCACTATTATTTTACACATCAAATATATATCGACGACATACATTCTATGCATTAAATACATGATTTGATATCGACGACATACATTCTATGCATTAAATACATACCATGGTTTACATTTCATGAATAAAAATTACACTAAAAATTAGCACACATTTAAAATGTATACCATATGTCAAATTTATAATAAAAAATATAAACTGTGGTAAATATTTACATTATAAATGTATACCGCTCATATTTTACACATAAAATATATACCTTATGAATAAAATTTATATTGTAAGTATGGACCACTCAGATTTTGTATATGAAATATAGACCACAAAACGGGTATCTTTGAAAAGAAAATTAAAATGATTATTTACGAAAATAAGTTTTTAAAACGAGTATTGGACGTAAATTTCTCAAAATTTTAAAGAAAAAACATAAAATTTTATTTTTTTAAAAACAAAAAATTTGGAGCAAAATATCGTATAATTATTGTACATAATTAGAGGGGAGTGTGCTAAGAGATAAAAGATTCAATTGTTTAATATTATATGTGCAGATTCGTATCAATCCATAAAAAAATATTTTTTTTATAAATAAATAATTTATTAAAATAAAAATGGAGAGAAAAAAAAAAAAAAGTGGCAAGAACACGCTTGCTATTATTAGCATTATTTATAATACCTTTGTTCATCAATTGCCTTACATACAACCCACGTTTTTACTTTTAATACTAATGTAGTTTCACATCTTCTATGTATTTTATTTATTATACGTCTTAGAGCCAAGTAAGCCATATATTCATTTGGCCCACTTGATTTAATATTTTCTATAGATAAGGTGCCAGGTCATTAATTGTAGCTAGTTGACAGCACTGCATATCTTTCTTATTTGCCCAGAAGAACCCGTCAGAGGTTCAATATCTCCCATTTTAATCATGGCTGAAGCAAAATCGGAGCTAAAAGCCGCAAGGTTTTTGCTGTACTCGATCACAATATCGTCTGTCGATCCTCCACTGAATAGGATCTGGTCTGATGCAAGAAGACCCTTCTTCTGAATCAGATTCTTGAAGTAATTACTATCAAATTGATTTGGTGTCACCAAATCAAGTGGTGCCAGCTTCGTACTGCCTTGCGTCGAATTAGACGGACAACGACGCTGGCGAGTTCTAGCAAAGTTAGCATCAATATCACTGCTACTGTTGTATATCCTTCCACGAAATGTCGAACATTGAGCTTGACCAATTGTATGTGAACCTGCAAAATTTTTGATACAAGACTTGTGGGCAATTTATAGTCTTAGTCATTTATTTATATATATATATATGGTTGCGAATCTAATAGGTATTTTTTTTTTACTTACGAGTATGTATTTTTTTTAGCCGTTAGATCACCGTCTAATGATGATATAATGATTATAATGAAGTGTATAAAAAGATGTGTTTCATTAATATTCTTTTTTTCTCTTATTTTTTATAATAAAAAAATATATATACTAAATTTTTATTGGCGAAATTAATACCTATGTATAAGTAAAAAAGAAAAATACTTATTGAATTAGTGTTATATATATATATATATATATCTACTTATGCTAAAAATGAAGAAGCTAATTGAAATTCTAACCCGACAATGCAACCAAGTCTCTCGTATTCAGGCCTTTTGTAGCAAATAGAGAAGTAAGATCTGCAAGACTAGCTGTGAATAGAGGAATATCAGTTATGGCTTTAGAAAGGCTAGCCGTAGTAGAATCCCTTCTTCCAAGCTTCACTGCCCAAGATGGACCACCTACCTGAACAATGTTTTTGAGATCAAATCCCATTAATATTTTATTTAGATGATTAAGAATACATACTCGAAATTTAAAATTATGATATTGTGACAGCTTCTACCAGGAAGTCGATACAATAATGATATTATGACACTTTCTTTCCAATATAGTTTTTGGTTCTAAACCCCCATTAAATGTTCTGTTTTTTTCTAAAAGGAAAATTATATCGACCCCTGATTTATAATAATATTGCAAGTAGCACTACCCATAGATAAAAGATACCGTCAACATAACCTAAAATGTAATAAAATTGCACAAACACCCCATCCATTTATTAGTCTAATTTGACAATATGTGGTTAACTTAATTTTTTTTTATTCCTGTGACTTATATGATTAGTATATTTTTGTGATAAGATTAAAATTAAAAGAACAAAAAAATTGAATGGTAAAGATTTTATATGGGAAGCTTCTAGTGAAGTTTGATGCCTCGTTTCAAGGGTAGGTTTCTATTTAATGAAAAAAATGGTAAGATTTTATTATTCTGTTTTTAATTTTAAAACAGTAAAAAACGTTATTCAGAATCACACTGTGTCATATAATATTATTGTTTGTGCAGAGAGTATATATATATTAAAAATCAGGCCTTTATTATAACAAAATATAAGTCTGTTTTAGAAATACAAAATGTACTTTCCCATCAATTGTCAAATTAGATCAAAATTATATCCCATCTCAAAATTTCATTTGACTTTTGTCAAATTTTTATCTAAATATTGCCAAAGTTTCTCCTGTGAAATAATCAAATAATCCATTAAATCTATAACTAAATTAAGAACTTAAATGCCAAACATTTAAATTTATTCTTTAAAAATATATCTTACCTTTTTTATAATAAAATTGATGAACGTTTGACCACGTAGCTTTAAGGCGATATATTATTTGATTTAATTTTATTAAGGCTGCTAACGCCATTTCCCAACATAATTTTAATAAATTTTGACGTAAGAGAAAATTTTTACCTAATTTGACGGGTTAAGGAAATATATTTTGTAGCATTCTGAAAAAAACATTATGAAAACTGGTATTTAATTTTCTAACACAAAGTAGATTTTGAAATTGGTATTTGCTAAATAATGACAAGCATAACGTACAAACAAAAGCCATACATGGCATGCTTTTTAATCATCATGTATATATTTTTAAAGTAGTACCACATCAATTAAAAAACAAAATGCATACTACGTCATTGTATGATTTTTCTGTATTACTATCACTAGTTTTCGCTAAGACATTTTTGAGAGTTTCCATATCAATATAATACAAGTGGCATCAGGACAAATTTTTTTAGTTTAAGCGATCAAAATCTGTAAGTGTAGAGGAAATCTGATTTTCTGTTCTAAAATTTCAAAAAACAGAAGCTGAAAAATATCAGTTTTGCCTTTTTTTTAGGTAAAATTCTGGAGTTATTTAAAAAAATACTATAAAAAATAGAAATCAGAAAATATCAACTTTGCCACTTTTCAGGTAAAATTCTGGATTTATTAAAAAAAAAATAATTTTACCATTTAATTTAGAAAAGTAATACTTTTTTACTACTCAACGAAATACTTAAAATAACTAGATTACCTCTTTCGAACTTTATTAAATTAACTAATACTTGAGATAACGAATCCGGTATTTTTTAAAAGATTTAAGACAGAATTTTCAATTTTTGCAATTAGTATATTAACCTTTTATTTTTGTAAGACCCTTATATATATATATATATATATATATATATATAATCGTGCTCAATGCTGGCCAAAGATATATGACACTGAGGAGTTTGTCTAAGGCCCCACGTCAAGACAACGCCCCCAAATCTTTCCTCTATTTTTCTTTATCTAAAAGTATTACCCTTAAGTAAATTTTTCAGCTTTTAAAAAAGAAGTTATCAGCATTAAAATTTTCAAGAAGTTATATTCTTGAAAGTTGCAACAATAATAATATGTTTTCTTTTCATTTCTAGATTTCAAAAGTCATGTAAAATAACATTTTTCAAATTTCATTAAGAATTAA
>JXTB01000009.1:210089-228507 GCA_002914805.1 Parasponia andersonii
TAAAACTTTTGACACTTTTCAAATAAATTAAGGAATTTCCCACCAAGTGAAATTCTCCTTTTGCCACTAGCCCGGGTTTTGGGTCGTGACACTTACAATCAGTAAGATCAGTCGAACTCAGTAAGAGCATTTGACCAATAAGCATCGGAATATGCACGTAGTTCTAAAGAACATGAAAACGCAAGTAGAAAACATTGAAATTGAGTACCGTAAAGATACTTCAAAATGCTAAAAACAGTTGTCCAATAAACTGTAGTAACTATATGAACAACATATGTAATATTTAGATGTATGATAGTAAGATAAATCAAGTTACTAACAATTAAATTATACGATATAAACTGGGATCTGGTAAAGGAGAACTATTAGAAGGAGAATATTGAGCATTTAGCTTAAGAGTATCAATAGTTTTATTATCAAGAAGATGAGCATGCTCAAATATTGCAATTATATATTTAGACTGAGAACGAATACAATCTTTTGAAGAAGAAGCAATTTTAATACTCAGAAAGTAACGCAAGGAACCCAAATCCTTCATTATCAAATAAGGAGTTAACTCTAACTTTAATACTATAGTCCCATCAACATCATCACTAGAAATAATCATGGCATCAATATATAGAAAAAGTAGAATATGACATGCTGAAATACACTCAGTAAATAAAGTCGGACCATGATAATTAGGAGAGAAACCAAGGGAGGTAATCACGGTAAAGAACGTCTCAAACTATGCTTAGGGTGCCTATGTAATACCATAAATGGTTTTCTAAGCTTGTAAGCTTCACCAGGATTATGAGAAACACTACAAATCCGCATAGACTTCTTCTCGTGGATCGCTATTCAAGAAGGCATTATTCATGTCCATCTGAGAAATACTCCACCAACGAATAGAAGCAACTGTAATAAGGGTGTGAACTATAGTAAACTTTTGCTCAAGAAACACAACATGACGAGACACTTATAATTTTTATGTGATAAGAACAAGACAACGATAGCCTTTTGACTTGTACCATAACCTAGAAAGACAAATGACTGGCCTTGAGGAAGGCATAGTACGCATAATATGAGGTAAAAGGACAAATTACGTAGAAACCAACTACACACAACTAAGAGTAATCAAGAGCATAACCATACAATTTTTAAAAGGTGATCACAAACCTAAATTGAGTGAGATTGGATTGCTTCTCTTTAAATTCACTAGAAACATAGGTAGACAAGAAAAGAGAGCGAGCAGTCTTAACTAAGTACCTATGTTTTCTTTTAGCAACCCTATTTCGTTCGGCACAAACAAAAACTAGAAAAAGAAGAAAAAATCAAACGAAATGATGACATATTAACACTGAAAGCTACAACATCGGGTACTTTGAGCTGATCCAAAATATAGAATCCTTTCAATCTACTGATTATCTTAATTAGCTTCCGAGATTGTGGGCCATGTACATAATATGCAGAAGATTAAAAGAAGACTAAATAGTTAAAATCCATAATTAACTAACAGAAACAAGATTAAAGGTAAGATTAGGAATATGGTTGACATTAGGGAGACAAAAGTAACGTTTAACAATGGAATCAGTACCTGCTAATGGTATAGGAGTACTATTAGTGGCATAAAGGACACAGATGACTTATGAGATAAAAAAAATCACAATAAGTTAGGTGACAAATAAGGAAAAACATCGAAATATAAGACCAACGTCGAAATAGCCGTACCTAGAGAACAAGATGATGACAAACATATATGAGAAGAGGTAGATATAGCATGTGGTTATGTTGGCAAGACATTTCTAAAATTGCTCAATCATAAATGGATATAATGATAGAGCTGTCGCAACAGTATTAGGTTAAGGTGTTCTATAGTCCTAGCAGTCAGTCCTAATATCCTATTAATCGAAGAAAGGAAAACGGTTATCTAGAGAAGCAAAGGGGGAAACTGATTAATGGTGCACCTAATCTAATCGCTGTAATTAAGACAATTTTTTGTGGATATTTGGAACAATGATGTTAGTATCCAAACAAATGTGATTGTACCAAATTAGAAAAATAATAACATATAATAATGTCATTCGACAAACATAGATTGACCAAATTACTCTATTCATATTTGTTGACGGAGGTTTTGTCAAAAATAAATTTAGAAAATTGCAAGATGTGGCTTATGTGTGAAAATAATTAATCAATCAAAGCAAATAAAGAGACAAGAATTTTATAGTGGTTCAACCCCAAAAAAGATGAGCCTACGTCTATTGTTTTTTACTATTTTCTAGAGAATTACAAGAGTTTTGTTAAATCTCAAGGTTGGAATTCAAGAGCTAACAATACAGTATGTCGTCTGGAAAAGTAGTTCAAAAAGTTCCCAATTCTCAAAAGATCAAAAAGCTCCCAAAAAGATCCAAAAAACATCCCCCACAACAACATTGAACTCCTCTTATATAGGTGAGGGTAGCTTAATATTTCTCAATTGTGAAAACGGGTAAGTGTATAATCAGAAAATATAATTTGAGTAACAATATAACTGGATAATAACTTAAATGAGACGACTGGTCGATCTTAAAAGAGAAACTTTTGTTTCCCTTTCCTTGTAGATGACCCGCTTAACGAAGCTCATTCTAGTTTCTTTTTCATTCTAGTCACACTTAACTCGTTCAGAGAAGGTCGCACTTTATTCGGAGCGAGATCGCATTCGACTTACTTCGGAAGAAGTCGCACTTAACTTACTCGTGTGACCTGACACGTCCTCTTAGTCGCTTAACTTTCCCTTTTTGGCTTTGACCAATATCTAGTTTTTTAAACCGCACAACAATTGCCACCGAGATCCATTAGTTCTTTAGGACAAAATGGAGCTTCCTTCTCTGATAAGTGCAAGTTTAAAAAATGCGACGTCATGACCTAAGCTTGAGATCTTCGAAGAGTCGCCAGCTTTCAAATCTCACATTTTCAAGATCACTCGTACCTTTGCCTGACAGACGAAACCATATGTCACCTTTTTTCAGAAGAATAGTGAAACTCGGGGAGACTTCTCGTTTTCAAGCAGTCATGATGACACCGATGTCGCCAGCTATTGTCTTAAATCGAGACGTTTCGGATTTCGAAAAGATACGGACTTAATTTTCAGAAAACTTAACCCCTGTGTGATCTTCGACCTTTAGATATGAAAATTAAATACCTTGATCTACGACTGTGATTTGGCGACGCCTGAGACATATATATTGAAAATTAATCCACCTCTTCTTCATCACAAACCCTATCGTCTTCTATTTCTCTCTCTCCTGAAACCCGAAGTGTTCATAGAGCAATCCTTCCGGTGTTGTTCTGTTTCTCAGCTCGCACAACTTCAGCATCTCTTCTGATGAAGTTATCACTACAATTCTCTAGACGTCATCTTGGTCCCTCTATCTTCGAAGAAAGGTTAGCATATATCCTCTCTTTTGTTCTTTGATTTTTCCTGAACTCTTATTTATAGATCTTAGAAATAGGGATAAATTGTAGAGCCTAAATGCTTCGAACATAAACCCATCCCATATTCGGATGGACTGAAAAATGGAAATTTTTTAGAATTCCTCCATTAATTTATAGAATAGACTCTCTTTAGATGATTGATAGGCAGACGAAATCGTAGAAGAATTTTAGGATCTGAAACCTTATTTTTTGAAAACCATGATCAGTCGAGTGACGAATTATCGAAGAACTGCTCAAATAATTTTTATGAATCTGTGGATTAGAAAAAATTCGATGAGCAACTTGTTGATGCAATCCTAGGATGAGACCCCAAAACTACTCGCATATAGCTAAGATTCCTGATGTTCGCATAGGATTAAACCCATCCATATTTCTTTTCAGATGTCTAGTAGTGAGAATTTTAAGGAAGGGAATTCATTTTTAGGAGAATCTTCCAATTCCAATGTTAGCTCTATAAATCTCGAAGACTACCTTGAGCCAGATGCTGAAGTGGAAATAACCGGGGCCAGGCAAACTAGTCCTTATATAGGTGACCTTCCTCAAGACCAATGGCCTCGACATATCAGAGATGCCCCCGCATTCGCAACGTATTACCAATATGTAGAGGGAGATTAGTCTTGTACTAATATAAAGACGAGCTGTACATCAAACAAGCTCAAAAAGATCGTTTGTAACTACAAAATCGACGTCCTTCTTTGCCTTCCCACAGAATTTAATCGACCACAAACACCTCCTCGCGGAATTGCCTTATTCTCAAAAGTAGTTCTTAGATATGGTGTCTACCTCCCATTTCATCTATACATAAAATCAGTTGTCGATTACTATAGAGTCGTCCCTTTTAAACTAACCCCAAATACATATAGATATATGATAGGTCTGTACATACTTTACTATAAATTAGGTTTAGAAACCCTTACTCCTGAAGAGTTCGCTTGCTTCTACCAAGTGAAATCAAACCCATTAGATTTTGGCTTCTTTTATGCGAGCAAGTGGTCGAAGCAAGCCATAAAAACTATCTACGAGGTCCACAACACACATGGGAAAATGGGAAAATCTATTTTTCCACTTTGATTACATGGATTACGGCTTCTTTCAAAAACTTGGTAGTTAACTTTCAGCTTATTTCTTTCTCTACATAAACATATTATTCTGATCGCACTCGTATGTCGCCAAAACTAGAGATGGTGGAGCGAATACATCTGCATAGCTTTTGTATATATATTTATTTTTTTAAAGTTTCAAAACAATACAGGCTTCGTCCCTTAATTTTTTATAATACTGTGTTTGCACATAGGTGCGAGCCTTTATCAATGAATGCTCTCTTCATTAGACGTTTATTCCTGTAAAATAATTTAAAATACTATATTGTAATATAAAGATACATAATTTAACCAAGTAGTCAATTACTAGGTGACTGATCAGTACACTATTGCGATTCGAATCCAACACACTTAAAATGGTTTTGTCAGGATAGGTTAGGTCGCTTAAGAAAACAACAAGTATGAGTGATACAAACTCAATACTGTTTTTCAAAAGTTCCATAGCAAAATGTAAATATAATATAGCAATATATCACTTCGAATAATGAATATTTTGCTTAGTTACTCTGTTGCTTGAGGAGGAAAATTGCGTAATATGACATGCTAAGGTATGAAGTGAGGAGAAAATCCTAAGATTTTAAGAAATTTTAAGAAATTCAACAATCTAAAATTCTAACTCCTCTAAATAGACGTTTGCATAGTCCCTTAGGAAGTAAGTAGGAGATAATATTCTGATCCCACTACCCCCTAAGTTTTATGGTGTTCGAAGACTACCATAAAACTATAAAAGGTGAACCAAATTGAATGATCGAAGAGAAGACATCCTTATTGATTAATGCGATGAATGATGAATAACGAATGACAAACAACGAATGAAAAATAACGAATGATGAACAATGAATGACGAATACAACGAATGACGAATACAAGTAGATATCTTTATTGACGAATGATGAATGACGAGATGTCCCATGAATGATGAATACAAGATGCCCCCTAGATCGTTGAAAATACAAGAAGATATGCATGAAGATTTACTGATAATAGCAACGAAGTTGTTCTGCATTCCAGGCATGGTCGATCTTTTGTCCACCAGTGCGAGCTAATTTATATGTCCCAGGTCGAATAATGGCATCAATAACATACGGTCCTTCCTAAGAGGGTCCAAATACACCAGTACTGTGCTCTTTATTATTAGGTAGAACTTGTCGAAGAATAAGATCACCAACTTCAAATCCCCTTCTTCTAACATTATAGTTATAATATCGAGTAGTATATTATTGATATGATGCGATTCGAAGCTGAGACTACTCGCGTCTTTCTTTTAAAAGAACGAGCTCAATCCTCATTAGTGCTTTGTTATGATCTTGCTCATAGGTTGATCGTGGTAGAGAGCTCACACCAATTTCAACCAGAACCATTGCTTCATATCCGTAAGCTAAAGAGAATAGACTCTCTCTAGTAGTGGTTCACTGAGTGGTGCAATAAGCCCATAAAACTTCAGGGAGTACTTTTGGCCAAGCTCCTTTATGCTCTTCCAGCTTCATCTTTATTTCTGTTAAGTATTTTGTTTATCGCTTTGACCTGTCCATTGGCTTGTGGATGAACAACAATGGAGAAATTCTTCTTGATGCCTAAGTTGTCATAGAAGTTATGAAACTCATTGCAGTCAAATTGTTTCCCATTATCAGAAATTATGGTATGTAGTATACCATAATGACAGATTATAAACAGAATCTATCATCTTCTTTGCGGAAATGGTACTCAAGGCTTCAGCTTCTGTCCACTTGGTGAAATAATCAACTGCGACCACTGTATACTTTAATCCACCTCACGCCAATGGAAGCATTCTGATAATATCAATTCCCTGTACTGCAAATGGCCATGGACTGGTCATTAGAGTGAGAGGAACATGTGGCATTCGAGGAACAATTGCAAATCGTTGACATTTGTCATATCTCCTAGCAAATTCCATTGTATCCTTCTTCATAGTTGGCCAAAACTACCCTTGTCTGAGAACCTTGTTCGCAAGTGCCTGCCCCCCAGAATGGTTTCCACATATTCCTTCGTGAATTTTCCTCATAATGTTGTGTGCTTTTTCTTCATCGACACATAATAATAACGGCGCACTAAAACTTCTTCGATAAAGCTTCTCATCATAGATAACATAGTGAACTGCCTTCATTCGAAGTCGCTTTACATCGTCTTTGTTTTTGGAGAGATCGCCATTTTGTATATACTTCATTATAGGATCCATCCACGATGATTTTTTGTCAACTGGCATGGCTATTTGGGGCTTTACTTCGATACTTGGTTTTGCAAGAAATTCGAGAGGGACCACTTTTAGTAATTCGGCATCTTCTATTGAGGCGAGCTTAGCTAGAGCATTTGCCTGAGTATTCTTAATGCGAGGAAGAAGTTAAATGTTATAGGCAGTGAATATTGAGAATAGTCTTTGTACCTCCTGTAAATAAGCCATTATTCTCTCTCCTCTGGCTTGATAATCGTCGATCACTTGACAAACAACCAGCTGAGAATCATTGTATACCTCAATCATTTCAACCTTCATTTCTTGTGTGAGCATTAGCCTGGCTATCAGTGCTTCATATTCTGCCTCATTATTCGACGCTAGAAATTTGAAGCAAAGTGCATAATGAATATTGTGCCCTTTAGGACTGATTAGTACTAAGCCCACACCGGCTCCACTCTCATTTGATGATCCATCGATGTAAAGTTTCCACAATCTTGATAAATCTGTAGCAGGTTTTATCATCACTTCTGTAGGAAGATTGACATCATATGTGAATTCCGCAAAGAAATATGCGAGAGCTTGCCCTTTAATCATAGTGCAGGGTTGAAAATCGATGTCAAACTGACTCAACTCAACTACCCACTTAAGTAGTCGTCCTGAAGCCTCAGGTTTTTGTAGAACCTGCTTTAATGGAAAATTCGTGAAAACTTTGATAGAGTGCACATTAAAATAAGGTCGAAGTTTCATGGATGCGATAATGAGTTCTAATGCCAATTTCTCCATCTCTAGATATCTTATTTTGGCATCGAATAATCTTTTACTTATGTAATATACTGGTCGCTGTATCTTTTCTTCTTCTTGAATTAACGTAGTACTTATTGCATATTTAGAAACAGCGAGGTATAAATATAATTCTTCCCCCGAATTTGGCTTTGACAAGA
Source organism: Parasponia andersonii (assembly GCA_002914805.1). Lineage (NCBI taxonomy): Eukaryota > Viridiplantae > Streptophyta > Magnoliopsida > Rosales > Cannabaceae > Trema > Trema andersonii. The sequence continues at coordinate 217,778 of JXTB01000009.1, forward strand.
GTGGAGAAGAATCTAAGTGTACTTTTAATTCTTGAAATGCCTGCTCGCATTCTTCTGTCCACTCAAACCTCTTCGAACCCTTCAGTATTTCAAAGAGTGGTTGGCACTTATTCGTTGACCTGGATACAAATCGACTCAATGCGGCCACTCTTCCTGCCAGGCTCTGCATATCTTTTGGTTTGTAGGGGGGATTGCATATTGATTAGTGCTTGTATCTTCTGAGGGTTAGCCTCGATTCCTCACTAGTTGACCATGAACCCCAGGAACTTTCCTGATCCTACCCTGAATGCATACTTCTGGGGATTTAGCCTCTTCTAATATTTTCGAAGAATTTTGAACATTTCATCAAGATGCTTTACATGATCTTCTGCTTTCTTCGACTTAACCAGCATGTTATCGACATACACTTCCATTGTCTTGCCAATTTGTCTTGCAAACATCATATTGATAAGACGCTGATAAGTTGCTCCTGCGTTGATGAGTCCAAAGGGCATTTTTTTGTAACAGTACAATCCTCGGTCAGTTATGAATGAAGTATGCTCCTCATCTAGCTCATACCTGGGTATTTGATTATATCCATAGTATTTGTCCATAAAGCTTAAGAGTTCATGCACCGACGTCGCATCTACAAGTAGGTCGATTCTCGAAAGAGAAAAACTATCTTTCGGGCACGTTTTGTTGAGGTTGGTGAAATCGATACAAGTTCTTTACTTTTTGTTGGGTTTCTCTGAGTTTGCAAGCTAGTTTGGGTAAAAAGATTCCCTAATGAATCTAATTTCGAGCAGATTCTCTACCTCTTCTTTCAATACGACGTAGCGTTCTAGATTCATGGCTCTCTTTTTTTGCCATACAGGCTTCTTCGTCGTACCTATATTGAGGTGATGACATATGATACTCGGATCAATTCTCACTATATACGAATGTTGCCATGCGAAGATATCCAAGTTTGATTTCAGAAAAGCAATCAATGAAGCTCGCACAGATTCTTGAAGTTTTGCTCTAATTTTTAGAACCTTTGAAGACCTATCAATCGGCAAATCTTCCAAGTCTTCTATAGGTCCAGTTTTGACCTCTTCATTGACTTCTCGAGGGTCGAGGTCTTGACATTTCTCCTGACGCTTCCCTTGATGCTTCTCCTTATAGCTAGACCATCATTGTGCGAGGTGTTATATCTTTTATTACGAGCTTTATTGAGTTATTATAACAAGTCCTTGCGTTATATTAGTTGTCTCGCACTTCGCCTACTCCATGTTGAGTTGGGAACTTCATAGCGAGATGGTAGATTGAAGTAACCGCTCGAAGTTCCCTTAGTGTTGGTCTTCCTAGTACAACATTAAATGTAGAGGGACAATCCATAGCTAAGAATTGGGTCATTACCATTGAAACCCTAGGGTAAGTTCCAACATTGACCATTAACTCAATCATGCCCCTAGACATTATGCTGTTACCAGTGAATCTGTAAAGTAGAGTGACAGCGGGCTTTAGGTCGTTTTCACTCAACCCTATCTTCTTGAAGGCATCATAGTACAAGATGTCGACGGCGCTTCCATTATCAACCAATACTCACCATAGCTGTGTGCTTCCATAGTTGATCTTTATGACCAATGCATCATTGTACGGGTAATGGACCTCCTTGGCATCCTGCTCCGTGAAAGTTATATCCATATCCAGTACCCATTGAAGCTTTCGTGGTCGCTGTTCGAGGTGCATGACATTAGTTAATGGTTACTGTCGTGCTTCTCGTGCGTACCTATCTTACGCCCTCTTCGAATCTCTACTAACGTGCGGTCCTCCAAAAATAGTTCGCACCTCTCGTTGAATTTCTGGAGGTCGCTGTCGGTTTTCTTCTCGCCTTTCATTGTTCTGTTTAGTGTACTACTGCAGCCACCCTTCTTTAATTAATCTTTCGATTTCATCTTTCAGGGTAAAGCAGTTATTGGTATCATGTCCAATGTCATTGTGATACCAGTAGAACTTGTTGGGGTTGCACCTCACTATCTCTTTTCATTGGTTCCGGTTGACGATACCGCTCCTGTTAGTTTGTGACTACATAGATATGATCTATGGGTGCGTTCAGTTGAGTATAGTAGTTGAACCTCATGGGAGCTCTTGGAATCTCCTATTTTTTCTGTTTGGGCTGCTTTTCAGTCGATTGTTCATTACTCCTTTTGTTCAACTTCTTGTCATTATTGTTGTTGTTTGTGGTCGCATCTTTAGCAGCATCCTTTCCTCCTCTCTTTGTAGTCTTATGAAGATTCTCGCGTGAAGATTCCACCCTTAGATGTCGACCAACTCTTCGATAAAAGTCTTCAAGGGTTATGCATTCTCGCTCTAGTACCTCTTCCTAAAGTTTAGTCTCTTGCCATACCCCAGCCATCATTAGAGTTAAAACTCCTCCTTCAGGTGGGTTGTTGACCTTTGCCAACTCTAAGGTAAAACGATTTAGGTAAGATCGTAGAGTTTTCTCTAGGCCTTGCCGAATAGCAGACAGACTGACCAGTGGAATAGTAAAATTCTTTGCAGCCTAGAATTACCTCAAGAATGCAGTATGAAGCTATGGCCAAGACGAGATTGAACTAGACTTAAGTCCTCGGAACCACTTCTTCACTGCTCCTATGAGAGTTACAGCAAAGCATCTGCAACGTGCGAGATCATCGACACGATGAAGTTCCATCAGGTTACTGAAGTGATCCATATGGTCCTGTGGATCAGTTTTTCTAACAAAAGTTTTTATGGTAGGAAGTTTAAATCTAGCAGGTAAGGGGGCAGCTCGAACCTTCTCACTGAATAGCGATTGACGATACCCATCAGCGACCTCATCGTCCCAACCAGCAAGTGAATCTAATACGATCCTCAAATTATGAACATCGACGTTCAGAGGGAGAACATTATCTCTTATTGGTGGTAGAAATGGCCTCTGATCATTATCACGATATAAGGCGGGTTGGTTAGGCAGGGTCTACTGCGACCTTTGTAGGGATTCCAATGAAATAGTGTGACTAGATCGACTTCGGTCATTGTGATGAGATGTGGATCGCTCCTGACTATGTCGCTGCTCTAGATGTTGTTCAGGTCTATAGGATTCTGTCGAGATTCCCTACTGATCCTTTCAAAGATACTCCTCGATTGACATTTTTGCTCGTTATCTAGACAATCATGATTGATAGTCGCTCTCTGAGAAGGTTGTCCACGATCACGATCACGATCAGTGCTCGAACTTTCAGTACTAGATTCCGGAGGCAAGTCTACGACCTTGCCTTTTCTCTTGGAGATGCGATCTCCATGATGCTCATGTCGAGTTTTAAGCTAATCGCGGTTCCCTGTCTCTAGGATCTGAATTCTTCTCTCAGGTTGTTGAGTAGGATATTTTCTGGGACGTTCGTGTAGTGGCGGAGTCACCATCTGTCCCTCAGCAAGTCGTCGTAGAGAGTCATTGATCTGACTAGTGATTTACTAAAGGTTCACCAGTGCCGCCTCCATGCGATCCTGTCTTTGGACAATATTTTCTGGTGCGGTGACGGTAGGTTAATCCTGAGCAGAATCTACTTATATAACAGCAGTACTTTGGAGATGATTTTGGCTAGTTCTTGTGTTTATGGCAGTGTTTCTTGTATTTGCTTTCGTTGAAAGAAGCGGAATTGGCAATCTTTTCTGCTGGAATAGCCCTCTTTCTAGCGCCAATTGTTGATGGAGGTTTTGTCAACAATAAATTTAGGAAATTATAAGATGTGGTTTGTGTGTGAAAATGGTTAATCAATCAAAGCAAATAAAGAGACAAGAATTTTATAGTGGTTCAGCCCTAAAATAGATGAGCATACGTCTACTGTTTTTCACTATTTTCTGGAGAATTACAAGATTTTTGTTAAATCTCAAGGTTGGAATTCCAAGAGCTAACAATACAGTATGTCATCTGGAAAAGTAGTTCAAAAAGTTCCTAAGTGTCAAAAGATCAAAAAGCTCCCAAAAAAATCCAAAAAAGATCCCCTACAGCAATATTGAACTCACCTTATATAGGTGAGGGTAGTTCAATGTTTCCCAATTGTGAAAATGAGTAAGTGTATAATCAGAAAATACAATTTGATTAACAATATAACTGGGTAATAACTTCAATGAGACGACTAGTCGATTTTAAAAGAGAAACTTTTGTTTCCTTTCCCTTGTAGATTACTCGCTTGACGAAGCTCAGTCTTGTTTCCTTTTCATTCTGGTCCCACTTAACTCATTCTGAGGAGGTCACATTTTATTCGGAAGGAAGTCGCATTCGACTTACTTCGGAAGAGGTCGCACTTAACTTACTTGTGCGACCTAACACATCCTCTTAGTTGCTTAACATTCCCTTTTTACATTGACCAACATCTAGTTTTTTAAACCACACAATAATATTCAACCAGATGTGAATCCTTTTGAGAGTCTATGATATATTAAAGTCAATTATATACTTTCTTTTTGCTATGAAAATAAAAGTCAGTATCACTTAATTACATGGTAATTAAGTGCAATCTAATCTGTGCCTCTTAATTTTTCCCGAGTATATCGACTTGAATTCTGTAGGAACTTTCAACCTGTCCATTTTTGGCAAATTAAATTAGCAAGAATATGTTCAATCGGGTGGGTGGACTGTCTGATTTGAGCGCTTTACCTAACGTGAATAAAGAAGAGAAAAAATAAGAGAGGTCCACATTGAACTTATCCATTCATTGAAAATGTCCTTTCCAAAATTTTAGTTATCTTAAATTAATAAAGTGGACTTCTTCCGTAAAAGTGAAATTGACGGAGTGAAACATGCTCGTCGCCTTTACACAAATCACTTATAACAAAAGATAGGGGGGAAAAAACGAAAAAAATAGTGAGTGACACAAAGCACAATTAAGTGCTACATACTCACGATTTCTTGCCTGGTTTTTTTTTCCCCGCGTTTGGTTTCAACTAAAAATAACTCCAAAAAAAGTAATAGTAATACAAAAAGTGAAAAATTTTCTTCCTTCTCCGCATAGTAAAAGCGACAGCACAAATCATTCTAGGACAAAAAAAGAGAGTAGAAAACAAACAAATGAACAAGGTGAGTACGTAACAAAAATCACAATTAAGTGCTATACACTCACATTTTGTTTGGCCTTTATTTTTCGCGTTTGATATATCAATTAACTAAAAAGAACATTTCACCGGAAAATAAAAAATAACTAGAAAGAACTTTTAAGGGGAAAAAAAAAAGAACCAAGAAAAGAAAGTGAGTGACCAAATTAATTTTATATTAACTTTACAAAGAGAGTGGACAACAATTTTTATCCTATAAGAAGTCTATAATAGTATTAAAGTGGTCATCTAATTTTCTTATTCAATATTTTACCGATCTATTAAATGCTGACTATGTATTGATAGAAATTTTGCTGTTGGCTTCTGTAGCTTCATGTTCTCTCCTTGTCATAAAAAGGGGGAAAAAGAAAGAACTTGGATATTAACTGTCACAAAATATAATTGATTATTAAATTTTTGGAATAAAAAATTTCGATGTTAATCCGAATATATCATTTGAAGGCTAATTACTAATGCCTGTAAATAGTTGGTCAAACGAATATATAATTGGTGCCAAATTTTCAAAACCAAATTAATACATGTCTGGTAGACTTTTCTTTGCCTTAGTGCCCCGTACTTATTATATCGCTAGCTCATAAATTACAAGACTAGACTATAACCGATTATCTGAGTGTTTGCATTGCAGCAGCTAATCACCTAGACATGACCAACAACTGCCCCAATTAAAGTGACATTAAATAAAGAGAAAAATAGCTTGCAATATGAGCTAGCTTCTTCAATGAAAGAACTACAATATTTAGATGTAAACAAAAAATAATAATAATTAGAGTTCGTGCATAGTTCATCATGAGAACATTAGATTTACGAAAACGTACTCATCCCAATATTTATGTAGTCATTATTTACGTAATCATGATTATGAAAAATATCACTCCAGAGAATGAAAATTGCTTATTGCTCCAAAAGATTTTCTCTATAATAAACAATAGTACTTTTCGGGTCGGAAAATCGACCCAAATTCGAGTTTTTTGTAATATATTAATAGAATATTTCTGACCACATAGACTTTCCACAGAAAAGAACATATAGCATATGCACAAACTAACACAAACAATAACGTGCACGTATATTGGCGATCACCTTGGATTTAGTCGGTCAAGCAAGTCGCCTGTGGCAGCAGCCAATCGGTTACACAAAAGTTTTTAGTCAATTCATGATCTCAAGTTGTGTAGAGAGATATACCTTACGCTGGTCATATCAGGATATGCCAAGACGATCAACCTAATTGCAAAGCATAAAATTGAGATAAGATATAAATGGAATATGCTCAACATTAATTTCATGCATGCAGCTGTCTACTTCTCATTCATAATATATATGTGGTTGTAACTACTTTACTAGTGCTGAAGATTTTTTTTTTTTTTTTGGTATTAAATATAGTTGAATTGGACAAAGGTTTGTTCCTGACTATACTGTTAATTAGGATAATATTTTATCTGTTGGCTAGTAAATGACATATAATAATTAATGAAAGCGGAACATATATTAGCGGTTCTTTTCTTCTGCTTTAGGTCTTGTTTAATCCTAAGTACCGTATCATCTTGTGATTGATCTCATATGGATTGTGATATTAATATTCCATACTATATTAGTAGAAACTAGAAACCGTCAATATATTTTATACACGGTTTCTCATACTTTTACATACAAAAACAAATATATATATATATACAAGTTTTTTTTTCGAATTTCTATAACGCTTTTTTCTAAATACTACTTTTTAAATTTTTTTTAGAAAAGTTCCATTTTTCAAAATAGTTACTATTTATCAGTTATTAATTATCAGTTATATACTAATTATAAATATCTTTGGTTACTAGTTGTGGTGCCCAAGATTCTCAAATGCATACTAAGCTAATAATAAGTTCTAATTGCATATTACGTATCTAGAAATCGTTAGTACTAGTTTCATAGTAACATGCTCATTCATTATGTTATGTGCATTTACATATATGTTATTACACTAATGATTGTTAAAGTATCTCAATGCAGTGTAAAGATTCAATACCCTCAGAAAGAAAGAGCTTGGTATGCTAAAAGAACAAAAAATATAATTATGAAAGAAATACTATGTGCACATGCATTAAGAACTTAGTTGTTAATAACTTGGTCAAATAGTAGTTTTTGAGTAAAATGAAATTTTCATGTATTTCAGAGCCGAATTCACGGTGTGTTTAATATGTCAAATAGGCTTGATTAAATATCTAGGACTCATTTATAGCTTTTTATTTGTCAGCTCCAGCTAAGCACGAGGTGGTATTCAAGATACTAATTCATATTTAGTTGTACTAAGCTAGCTTAAATTAGGCTTAATCGCGTAATGTTATTTTTGTGCATTCTAATAATTGAGTGCTAATACTATATTTGTATTATTAATTGGAGTGTAATTGACTCATTTTTATGTTTAATGATTAGTTATGGGGCTATGTTTCACTAGATTACAATAAAGTTGGTCATACGGGATCATAAGTCAAAGTATGACTAGTTTTCACTTTCTAAGCTAGGATTCACCAACTTTGGCTCTACTTGGGAGTATAAGAGTGACCAATAATGTGGTGACTATGGTAAGGATGTTTTAAAGCTGGACACATGGAAAATAATGTGCAAAATACCCTAAATATCCCTTAGAATTTAAGTTATACCTTTTCTTAGCCATTAAGTGTTGATTTTGGGTCAAATCTGGTCATTTGCTTTCCTTTTCTCTCCAGCCACGATCTGAAACTCTCCAACACTTTTTTTGACTTCTCTCAACTTCCCTCAAATATTTCCAACAGTTTCCAAGTGCTAGAACTCAAATTGGAGCCCTAGAAAGCAAGATAGATCAAAACTAGTCAAGGTAATTCTACTAAGTTCTTCTTTCTAGGTCTTGTCCTTTAATTTCAATTCTCTACTTGTTCCCACTAAAATAATGGTTTCTTCAAGTCTTCTTAAATCCAAAAATTTATTTCTAAGCTTTGGGAATCAATTTGGTAGAGATAGAAGGCAAGAAGTCTAGCAAAGACTCAAACTAGTCAAGGTGAGGTTTATGTTGGATTTTGAATTTGTAGTTAATTTCTTTGTTTCAGCACTTAAACCAAAGCTATTATTTGATAAATAATGATCCTAAGAACCCTTATATATTTCTGGAAACATAAAATTTAGGTGAAAAATTAAAGTTAAACCTAAGGCCCAAAAGTTTACTATTTATAGATTTAAGTATTTTCATGTGTGGTAGATTAAGTTTTCCATATTTGTAATCTGATTTCTTAAACTTATAGTGTATATTTTATTAATTCTATTATTTATTACACTTATTTGATGACTGGTTGTAATGGCACATAAGTGTAAAAGTTGTTTAAACTTTGTCAAAATTGAGAGGAATTCAAGTGCACTTAGGTTATTCCAAATGATCCTCTTTGATGTGTATATGTGAGAATTAGATTGTTAATTATTATTGCAGATTTAAAACCATAATTTTAATCATATGGAAATGTCCTAAAAATAAGAAAGGTATTGTCCAAATATTTTAAGATGAAATGGCACCATTTAGGAGCAAAAGGACTAATTTTTACAAAATTATGTGCTATTTTGGACCATTTTATGCTAATGAACTAGCATTCATATTTTAATACTTTGGAATAGTTTTTCAATGCTAGTTGTTGACTGCCAAATACCTTAAGTGATTTATATACTTCCGAGTCATTTTAAGATCAAGTTTCCTAATTTTAAAAAAGTTATTATTTCAGTCTTATTCAAGTATCTTAATGCATTCTTTTTGTAAAATATGTATCTTGAATAATAATTTATGATAGGTGATTGGCACACCAATCTCTAGAGGATATTGACTCTTTCTACTATCAATTCTTATTCAGGACACGAGGTAAGTAAAGACTTACAACTGCATCACAAGAACTATATGGAAGATGTTATTATGTGAAACTTACTTATTCTTGAAAGTTATGAAATGACATATGCATGGCACGTCTTGCATGCAAATGGAGAATTTTATTATAAGAGTAAGTCTGTTGATGCAAATGGAGTTGGATAGCTAAGTCTGTTGATACAAACTCTCCTATTGAAGAGGAATTTGCAGATCTTATGATATGTCTCGTTGAAGCAAGATAATATTAGCGCGGTGTATGATGCCCCTTTGATGAGGGAAGGAGTTTTCAAAAACCTCACACGACGGTCGCACCTTATTTTTACTCTTGGCCAGAGTTTCCACCCAATGTTATCACGGCCTATCGACTTATAGGACAAGCAATATGCTAAGGAGCCTAATTAAGAATAATTTATAAGGAAAATGTATGGACTCAAATGTTTAAGAAAGAAAAGGGTACAATAGGAACTTTATGAGATTTTAAAGCATTCATAAGCATACAAAGTTCTTACTCACTGAGCTTTAGCTCATTTTAGTCTTGTGATACAAATGAGGAGATACATTTTGGTATTGACTAGTTGGTTTTCTGACTTGTCTTTTGTCGCCATGATCATACAGATGTAGATGAGCTTGACTTGTGGGCAATAATTTTGTTTTGAGATATTTTAGTGTAACGTAAATACTACTGCTGATGGCAAAATAGACTGATGAAAACCTCTTTTGATTGTACATTTTGTGAAGACATTTTTAACAAGAAATGCCATGTAGTTGCTTTTGTTTAAAGGTTTTGGAAAGTTCAAAATTTGCCTTTTTTTTTTTAAAACAAAAGATAATATTTAAGAAAGAATAATACTTCATAGTTTGACTATATATGACAATATGGTTAAACTAGGGGGTGTTACAGTGTTGGTATCAGAACGGAGGTTTAATTGTTTCTGAAGGCTGTCTACATAGGTATGATCATGTGACAAAAAGCTCAGTCAATCAGTAAGTTTTAATTTCGTGTGTTAGCATTAAATTTGATGCCACATGTTATGTCTTTATTATTAGCTATTATGCATGGATGTAAGTGAAATGGCAACTATACAGGAATTATGCCAAGGGCTAAGGGTCAAACTAGTGAGCGAAGGGATGATAAGACAAGTACAACTGAAAATGAGATCAATAAGGATGTTGTTATAGGAAGGTTGACAGAGTTGGTTGAGACACAAGCAAGACAGTTAGACAGGCTTATAGAGAGGGAGGAAAGGCATGGAGATCAAGCACTACCATAGGCCATAGTTAGACAATAAAATTATGAACCCACTTGTGAGAGGTTTAGAAAGAATAAGCTTCCATCTTTCAAGGGTGAAACTAATCCACTGCTGGTAGAAGAGTGGGTTAGGAGTATTGAGGGTATTTTTGATTACATCAGAATCCCTGATGAGGAAAAAGATTCATGTGCTACTTTTATATTCTAGATGAATGCTAGAAACTGGTAGGATTCTATGAAGTCCATCACTGATACTACTAGGCTTATTTGAGAGTAGTTTAAGGAAATATTCTATAGAAAATATTTCAGCAATGCACATAGGATATTGAAGTCTACTGAGTTTGTTAATCTAAAACAGGGAAGTATGTCTATTAGTGACTATATAAAGAAATTTGAAGAGTTATCCCGATTTGCTCCATAAATGGTGAGTACCAATGAGCTAAAAGTAAACCAGTTCCTTCACGGCCTCAAGGTAGAAATTTATAAGGATGTTAAGATATCTGCTCATAAAGATATGCCATATGC
>JXTB01000009.1:229021-241388 GCA_002914805.1 Parasponia andersonii
GGTTACCACCTGATAGAGAGATAGAGTTTGTTATTGACTTATTGCCTGGTACGGCTCCCATTTCTAAAGCACCTTATAGAATGGCTCCAGCAGAGTTAAAGGAACTGAAAGTACAGTTACAAGAGTTATTAGACAAAGGTTTTATTCGCCCAAGCTTTTCACTATAGGGTGTTTCGGTTTTGTTTATAAAGAAAAAAGATGGGACTATGAGACTTTGCATTGATTATAGGGAGCTAAATAAGGTTACAATAAAAAATAAGTATCCACTACCTAGAATTGATAATCTGTTTGATCAACTACAAGGAGCTTCTGTTTTTTCAAAGATTGACTTAAGATTAGGATACCATCAGTTAAAAATTAAGGAGGAAGATATTTCAAAAACAGCTTTCAGAACCAGATATGGACACTATGAGTTTTTAGTAATACTCTTTGGATTAACTAATGCCCTAGCTGCTTTCATGGACATGATGAATCGAGTGTTTAGGGATTTCCTAGATAAATTCGTTATAGTTTTCATCGATGATATTTTGATTTACTCATGCTCAAGAAATGAGCAAATGGAACATTTGAGGACCATGTTAACAATTCTTAGGGAAAAGCTGTAATATCCCCCGATTCCACACACATACGTAAGAGATATTCGTAAATATATTTATATATATATATTTAGTGAGTTCGGGAGACATTACTCGCCTTAGAATTGATAAAATTAGAGAAAATTAAAACTTTTTAAACTTTTTAGAAGGAAAAAGGAAAATTCTACTCATAATTATACATACTCTAATGTATACATATATACACTCTTGCAAAGTGAGCCTATCATAAAATATACATAATGCACACACACACAAAACATCTACAAAATTGTCTATCAGAAAACCACAGCGTCAAAATGCTCATATACACAAGTCGCGATCAGAAAGTAGGCGCTCCTCCTCCAATTTCAAACATCAACAGTACCCTCTGCAATGTAAGAACATAGGTGAGTATGAAACTCGGTAAGCAACGTATGCTGATGCAGAGTGCATATGATAGAGAACAGATGATCATATAATTAGGATCCCTGTATATATTATATTGCCTGACAAGATCGTGATTGTATACTGAGCCACCCAAAAAATATATAACATATCATGAGCTATCTGGAGGTCTCGAGCCCCAGAAAAATTTCCTCTGTGTATAGCAGAGGTCCACTCCATATCGCTATCAGAGTGTTCTCAAAGGAACCATAGTGTTCCCGAAGGGACCAGAGTATTCCCGAAGGAATCATATCATATGTTTGGGCATCGGCCCGCCACACCCTATTCATCAATACTTGTCAGATTAAATAAATACACCACGTGTTCATGTCTCATGCAAAGTTGAATGACAAATACATATGCACACATATCCATAGATTCTATATCTACAAATTCCAGAAATTCACAGAATAAATAATTCCTTATATTGCAGGTGTGACGTTACTTACCTCGATCGATGGACTTCAAATGATTTTATGTGAAATGCTCCCACTCAAGGTATGTTTGACGTGTCCCTAATATTTTTCAAGTAATAAATTTATTCAACTAGAAATGGATGACATCTCCTAATTTAATTAATTAATTGTCTTTATAAGAGAACATTCAATCAAATAAAACATAATGGACGAGCATTTATTTTGAAACTCATATAAAAATTTAAATTGTATAATATACAATTACTTACAACCAAGTATGAACTTTCTCTATTCTCAAATAAATAAACCGTAATTCCACTTTTCAAGAATTAATTATAGTTGTTGCTAAAACATTGACTCCAATAACTTAAATAAGGAACTACCGAATTCAAACATTAAGTTCATATATTAACTATTAAATATTAGAATTTAGAATACTAGTTGATTAACCATAAGCAACATAGATATAAATGCCAAACTAATCAAATTATTTAGAAAGGTCATAAATTAGAGTACACACATTTATAGTGATACACTAAAAAAAATTAATAAGTTAAAACTAGGAAATTATTTCGTGCCATTTTGGTAGTGTAAATCCTCAATTACAGAATAATAAATATGATCGATTACTATACATGAGAAATGAATACTAGACTTCTTTAACTAATACAATCAGGCGTGAATCTTATATACAAGTTACCATGTAAAAATCAATAGCTATTAAATTAGAATCATATAGACTTTCTCAAGTTTCACACGTACAGGAAACAAAACACCTATATGACTAATATAAATGATACAATTCCAAAAGTCTATGATCACACTATTAGATTAAAACTTAAAAATCAGACCACTACAAACAGAACACAAACTTGAATAACTAAAAGATTCAACCATAAGATATGATATATATATATATATATATATACTCGGGCCCAACAAATTATACTCACATAGTTTATTTCACAAAGACTTATTAATGCATAATTATAAACCTTGTGCTAGAGTTTTTTTTTTTTGGTTTGAGAATCAAGTCAGATATTGACAAGACAAACTCCTATAATTGCTAAAGCATTTACGAAAAAGTGTCAAATACAAGTATAATTACTTACTGAGCTTTAAAGCAACTATATGGACTCTTGGATGATTGTATTGAAAGTTACTTTAATAGAACAGGGAATCAGTAACAAGAATGAGAGAAAATAGGAACCTTCCTATTCGATGAGTGGAAAGTGATTAAATACTGTTTGTAAATAGTACTAGATACTTAATAAATGACTTCTTAATAAATGACCAAACATATGAAATAGTATAAAATTAATTTTTGCTATTCTAGTATTTATTATCATAACCAATAAAATCTAGCCATGTAGAATTCAACTAAAATTGAATAATATACACGTCAAACTTGTACCAAAGAGTGTCTTGAGCATTTCACTGCAAAATTCACTTCATAAACAAATATTATAATTTAACAAATATACTAAAAGAAATTCCTGAAATTTTTACGCACATAAATGCATTAATATATATAAAGAAAAATCTTATGCAGTCATTTTATTATTGACCCTTTAATTATGTGAGCAACTGGGTGTCGTTTTAGAATTTAGGATATCACAAAAGTAGTTGTATGCTAAGTTTAAGAAGTGTGAATTCTGGTTAGAGAAAATTATCTTCCTTAGTCATGTAGTTTCTGAAAATAGTATTTCTGTGGATCCAACGAAAGTTGAAGCTATAAGTAATTGGCCAACACTAACAAATGTTTCTAAGATTCATAGCTTCTTGGGGTTAATAGGTTATTATAGATATTTTGTTGAAGGTTTCTCGAAGCTGGCTTCTCTATTGACTCATTTAACAAGGAAGAATGCGAAGTTTCACTAGAATAAAAATTGTGAAAGGAGTTTTGAGGAATTGAAGCATCATTTGATAATAGCCCCTATACTTTCAATACTATCCAGATCAGGAGGATTTATTGTTTGCAGTAATGCCTCAAAGAATGGTCTAAGATATGTTCTGATGCAAAATGGCAAAGTCATTGCTTATGCCTCTAGGCAATTGAAGGAATATAAAAGAAGTATCCTACTCATGATTTAGAGCTGGCAGCAATTGTCTTTGCACTGAAAATTTGGAGACACTATCTCTATGGGGAGAAGTGTGAGATCTACACAAATCATAAGAGTCTAAAGTACTTCTTTACCCAAAAAGAACTAAATATGAGACAAAGAAGATTGCTTGAATTGGTGAAAGATTATGACTTTGAGATTAACTATCATCCAGGAAAAGCCAATTTAGTTACTAATGCTATAAGTAGGAAATCATTGGTTACTATGACTGTTAAGCATGTCGATATGAAACGTCTTTTAATTGATTAACATAAGTTAGAGTTAGAGATTGTTCCTACAGATTTAACAAAAAGATTGGTAACTCTTACTCTTCAACCAACAATTTTAGAGAAAATCAAATAAGGCCAGAATACAGATCCCTATATGATGAATTTAAAAAGTAAGATAGAATCTGGAAAAGAGATGGCCGTATAATCAGATATGGAAATAGATTGTGTGTGCCTGGTGGAATTGTTAGGAAGGAGTTATTGACGGAAACTCATACCACTCCCTACTCTGTGCATCCTGGTACTACAAAGATATATAGAGACTTAAAGATGTATTACTGGTAGCCTGGTATAAAGAAAGATGAAGTTGAGTTTATAAAGCAGTGTCTCACGTGCCAGCAAGTTAAAACTGAATATCAAAGACCTGCTAGGAAATTAAATCCTTTGAACATACCCCAATGGAAATGGGAAGAGATTGCTATGAATCTTGTTGTTGGACTTCCTAAGACAACTAAGGGACATGATGTTATTTGGGTGATTGTGGATTGTGGTGCCCAAGATTCTCATATGCATACTAAGCCAATAATAAATATGTTCTAATTGCATATTAGGCATCTAGAAGTCATTAATACTAGTTTTATAATAACATGCTCATTCATTATGTTATGTGCATTTACATACATGTTATTACACTAATGATTGTCGAAGTGTCCCAATGCAGTGTAAAAGTTCAATACCCTCAGAGAGAGAGCTCGGTGTGCTAAAATAACAAAGAATATAATTATGAAAGCAATACTATGTGCACATGCATTAAGATCGTACTTGTTGATAATTTGGTCAAATAGTAGTTTTTCGGTAAAATATAATTTTCACGCATTTTGGAGCCGAATTCACAGTGTCTTTAACATGTCAAATAGGCTTGATTCAATGCCTAGGACTCATTTATATCATTCTATTTATCGACGCCAGGTAAGCACGAGGTGGCATTCAGGACACTAATTCGTATTTAGTTGCACTAAGCTAGCTTAGATTAGGCTTAATCGTGTAATGTCGTTTTTGTGCATTCTAATAATTGAGTGCTAATACTAAGTTTGAATTATTAATTGGAGTCTAACTGACCTTTTTTATGTTTAATGATTGGTTAAGGGGCTAGGTTCCACCAAATTACAATAAGATTGGCCATATAGGATCATAAGTCAAAGTATGACTAGTTTTCACTTTCTAAGGTAGGATTCACCAACTCTGGCTACACTTGGGTGTATAGGAGTGACTAGCAACGTGGTAACTATGCTAAGGATGTTCTAGAGCTGGAAATATGGAAAGTAATGTGTTAAATATCCAAAATATCCCTTAGAATTTAAGTTATACCTTTTCTTAGAAGTAAGTGTTGATTTTGGGTCAAATCTAGTCATGTGCTTTCCCTTTCTCTCCAGCCATGACCTGAAACTCTCCAATGCTTTTTTTGACTTCTCTCAACTTCCCATAAACATTTCCAAGAGTTTGCAAGTGGTAAAACTCAAATTGGATCCCTAGAAAGCAAGATAGACCAAAACTAGTCATGGTAATTCTACTAACTTCTTCTTTCTAGGTCTTGTCCTTTAATTTAAATTCTCTACTTGCTACCACTTAAATAATGGTTCCTTTAGATTCTTTTGAGTCCTAAAATCTAATTCTAAGCATTGAGAATCAGTTTGATATTGGTAGAAAGCAAGAGCTCCAACAAAAGCTCAAACTAGTCAAGGTAAGGTTTAAGTGGGAGTTTGAAGTTGTAGTAAAATTCTTTTGTTTTAGCTCTTAAACCAAATCTATTATTTGATGAATAATGGTCCTAGGAACTCTTATATATCACTGGAAATATAAAATTTAGTTGGAGGATTGAAGTTAAACCTAAGGCCCCAAAGATTGCTAATTATGAATTTAAGTGTTTTCATTTGTGGTAGATTAAGTTTTTATATTTGCAATCTGGTTTTCTAAACTTTGAGTGTATATTTTATGGATCCTATTATTTATTACACTCATTGGTGGATGGTTATGATGACACATAAGAATAAAACTAGTTTTAAACTTGGTCCAAATGGAAGGAATTCAAGTGTACTTAGGTTACTCTAAATGATCCTCTTTGAATTGTATATGTGAGAATTGACTAGTTAATTATTATTTCAGGTTTAAAACCATGATTTTAATCATGTGTGAATATCCTAAAAACAAGGGAGGTACTGTCCAAATGTTTTTAAGATGAAATGGCACCATTTAGGAGCAAATGGACTAGTTTTTACAAAATTATGTGCCATTTTGGACCATTTTGTGCTAATGAACTAGCATTCATATTTTCATACTTTTGAATAGTTTTTCAATATTAGTGGTTGATTGTTAAGTACCTTAAGTAATATATATGCTTCCGAGTCGTTTTAAGATCAAGTTTCCTAATTTGGTGAAAGTTGTTATTTCAGTCTTGTTCAAGTATCTTAATGCATTCTTTTTGTAAAATATGCATCTTGAATAGTAGTAATTTATGATAAGTAATTAGCACATCAATCTCTAGAGGATATTGACTCTTTCCACTATCAATTCCTATTCAAGACATAAGGTAAGTAAAGACTTACAATGCATCACAAGAACTATATGGAAGATGTTATTATGTGAAACTTACTTATTCCTGAAAGTTATGAAATGGCATGTGCATAGCACGTCTTGTATGCAAATGGAGAGTTTTATTATAAGAGTATTTGAAAGTGAGTGTCATTGTACTAATTTTATAAGATAAGTTTTAATGATAATTGTTAGTCTGTCAGAACTGGATAAGTAAGTCTGTTGATGCAAACTCTCCTATTGAAGCGGGATTTGCAGATCTTATGATGTGTCTCGTTGAAGCGGGACAATATTAGCGCGGTGTGGGATGCCCCTTTGATGAAGGAATGAGTTTTCAAAAACCTCACACGACAGTCGCACCTTATTTTTACTCTTGGCCAGAGTTTCTGCCCAATGTTATCACGGTCTATCGACTTACGGGACAATAATATGCTACGAGGACCAACTAAGAATAATTTTTAAGAAAAATGAATGGACTCAAATGTTTAAGAAAGAAAAGGGTACAATGGAAACTTTATGAGATTTTAAAGCATTCATAAGCATGCATAGATTTTACTTATTGAGCTTTAGCTCATTTTAGTCTTGGGATGCAGATGAGAAGGAAAATTTTGGTATTGACTAGTTGATTACCTAGTTTGTCTTTTATCGCCATGATCATATATATGTAGACGAGCTTGACCTATGAGTGACAATTTTATTTTGAGATATTTTGGTATGATGTAAATACTACTGCGGATGGTAAAATAGACTGATAAAAACCTCTTTTGATTGTACATTTTGTCAAGACACTTTTCTCAGGAAATGCCATGCAGTCACTTTTGTCCAAAAATTTTGTAAAGTTCAAATTTTGCCCCATTTTTTTAAAAAACAAAAGATAATGTTTAAGAAAGAATAATACTTCATAGTTTGACTGTATATGATAATATGGTTAAACTAGGGGGTGTTACATGGATAGATATACCAAATCAGCTCATTTCCTTCCTATTAGAATAACCTATAACTTGGACAGTTTGCTCAGTTATATGTTCAGGAGATTATAAGACTACATAGTATTCCAAAAGTTATCATTTCTGACTGAGATTCTAGATTTACTTCAAAATTTTGGAGAAGTGTTCAGGAGGGAATGGGTACAAAATTGGCATTTAGTACAACTTTTCATCCTCAAACTGATGGACAATTAGAGAGAACCATACAAACCCTTGAAGACATGCTCAAAGCTTGTTTGTTGGATTTCTATGGATTTTGGAGCAAATACCTGCCACTTATAGAATTTGCTTACAATAACAGTTACCAAGCTTCCATTGAAATGCCCCCATACGAAGCATTGTACGGAAGAAAGTGTAACAGCCCAAGAATCCCGCTAGCAGATATTGTCCGCTTTGCCACTTGGACCAANTACCATCTGTAACAGCCCAAGAATCCCGCTAGCAGATATTGTCCACTTTGCCACTTGGACCAAACCGCCCTCCGCAGCTCACGGTTTTCAAAACGTGTCTGATAGGGAAAGGTATCCACACCCTTATGAAGAGTGCTTCGTTCCCCTTTCCAGCCGATGTGGGATTTCACAGAAAGTGTAGATCTCCTATTCATTGGGATGAGATGGAGGAGAGAAAATTTCTAGGTCCAGAATTAATAAGAGAGACAAATGAGGCAACAGAAAAGATTCGAAAAAGTATACTAGCTGCTCAAAGTAGACAGAAACATTATTCAGATCCTCAAAGAAGAAAACTATAATTTAACATTGGAGATAAAGTATTCTTAAAGGTTACTCCCATGAAAGGAATCATGAGGTTTGGGAAGAAAGGAAAGCTAAGTCTCAGATATGTCAGTCCATTTGAAATACTCGACAAAGTTGGAGATGTTGCCTATAGACTAGCTTTGCCGCCATCATTGTCAAATATACACAATGTATTTCATGTCTCTACATTAAGAAGGTACATTTCAAATCCTTTACATATTCTGAATTATGAGTAATTGGAGCTAAGTCAGGACATGAGCTACGAGGAACATCCAGTGAAAATTTTGGAAACAAAAGAAAAGGAACATAGAAACAAGACAATCCCTTTGGTCAAAGTACTATGGAAGAACCATGAAGTGGAAGAGGCCACATGGGAAAGAGAAGAAGAGATGAAAATTAAGTATCCACACTTATTTGGATAAGTAAATTTCGATGACGAAATTTTATAAGGAGGGGAGAATTGTGGTGCCCAAGATTCTCACATGCATTCTAAGCCAATAATAAATATGTTCTAATTGCATATTATGTATCTAGAAGTCGTTAATACTAGTTTCATAGTAACATGCTCATTCATTATGTTATGTACCTTTATATACAGCTACTACACTAATGATTATCGAAGTATCCCAATACAGTGTAAAGGATCAATACCCTCAGAGAGAGAGTTTGGTGTGCTAAAAGAACAAAGAATATAATTATGAAAGCAATACTATGTGACATTGCATTAAGATCGTACTTGTTAATAACTTGGTCAAATAGTAGTTTTTCGATAAAATGTAATTTTCACGCATTTTGGAGCCGAATTCACGGTGTGTTTAACATGTCAAATAGGCTTGATTCAATGTCTAGGACTTATTTTTAGCTTTTTATTTGTCGACTCCATTTAAGCACTAGGTGGTATTCAGGACATTAATTCATATTTAGTTGCACTAACCTAGCCTAAATTAGGCTTAATCGCGTAATATTATTTTTGTGCATTCTAACAATTGAGTGCTAATATTATGTTTGCATTGTTAATTAGAGTATAATTGACTTATTTTTATGTTTAATGATTGATTATAGGGCTAGGTTTCACCAGATTACAATAAGATTAGACATATCATAATTAAAAATATGACTAGTTTTCACTTTCTAAGCTAGAATTCACCAACTTTGGCTATACTTGGTTGTATAGGAGTGACCAGTAATGTGGTGACTATGCTAAGGATGTTTTAGAGCTGGACATATGGAAAGTAATATGCAAAATATCCAAAATACCCCTTAGAATTTAAGTTATACCTTTTCTTAGCCATTAAGTGTTGATTTTGGGTCAAATCTGGTCATTTGCTTTCCCTTTCTCTCCAGCCACGACCTGAAACTCTCCAATACTTTTTTTGACTTCTCTCAACTTCCCTCAATTATTTCCAAGAGTTTCCAAGTAGTAAAACGCAAATTGGAGCTCTAGAAAGCAAAATAGATCAAAACTAGTCAAGGTAATTCTATTAAGTTCTTCTTTCTAGGTCTTGTCCTTTAATTTCAATTCTCTACTTGTTTCCACTTAAATAATAGTTTCTTTAAGTCTTCTTAAGTCCAAAAATCTATTTCTAAGCTTTAGAAATCAGTTTGGTAAAGATAGAAGATAAGAAGTCTAGCAAAGACTCAAACTAGTCAAGGTAAGGTTTATGTTGGATTTTGAATTTGTAGTTAATTTCTTTGTTCCAACACTTAAACCAAATTAATTATTTGATGAATAATAGTCCTAGAAACCCTTATATATTTATGGAAACATAAAATTTAGGTGAGGCAGTAAAGTTAAACATAAGGCCCCAAAGTTTGCTATTTATAGATTTAAGTGTTTTCATGTGTGATAGATTAAGTTTTCCATATTTGTAATCTGATTTCTTAAACTTATAGTGTATATTTTGTTGATTTTATTATTTATTACACTTATTTAATGGCTAGTTGTGATTGCACATAAGTGTAAAAGTTGTTTAAACTTTGTGAAAATTGAAAGGAATTCAACTACACTTAGGTTATTCCAAATGATCCTCTCTGATGTGTATATGTGGGAATTGGATTATTAATTGTTATTTTAGGTTTAAAACAATGATCTTAATCATTTGAGAATGTTCTAAAAATAGGGAAGGTGTTGTCCAAATGTTTTTAAGATGAAATGGCACCATTTAGGAGCAAATGGACTAGTTTTTATAAAATTATGTGCCATTTTGGACCATTTTGTGCTAATGAACTAGCATTCATATTTTAATACCTTGGAATAATTTTTCAATGCTAGTTATTGACTGCCAAGTACCTTAAGTGATTTATATCCTTCGGAGTCATTTTAAGATCAAGTTTCCTAATTTGATAAAAGTTGTTATTTTAGTCTTATTCAAGTTTCTTAATACATTCTTTTTGTAAAATGTGTATCTTGAATAATAGTAATTTATGATAAGTGATTGGCATATAAATCTCTAGAGAATATTGAATCTTTCCACTATCAATTCCTATTCAGGACACAAGGTAAGTAAATACCTACAACTACATCATAAGAACTATATGAAAGATATTATTATGTGAAACTTACTTATTCCATAAAGTTATGAAATGGCATGTGCATGGCACGTCTTGCATGTAAATGGAGAATTTTATTATAAGAGTATTTGAAAGTAAGTACCATTGTACTACTTTTTTAAGATAAGTTTTAATGGCAATTGCTAGTCTGTCAGAGCTGGATATGTAAGTCTGTTGATGTAGACTCTCCCGTTGAAGCGGGATTTACGGATCTTATGACGTATCTCGTTGAAGTGGGACAATATTAGCGCGGTGTGGGATGCCCCTTTGATGAGGGTAGGAGTTTTCAAAAACCTCACACGACGGTCGTACCTTATTTTTACTCTTGACCAGAGTTTCTACCCAATGTTATCATAGACTATCGATTTACGAGATAAGCAATATGCTAATGGATCCAACTAAGAATAATTTATAAGGAAAATGCATGGACTCAAATGTTTAAGAAAGAAAAAGATACAATGGGAACTTTATGAGATTTTAAAGCATTCATAAGTATGCATAGTTTTTACTTACTGTACTTTAGCTCATTTTAGTCTTATGATGTAGATAAGGAGATATATTTTGGTATTGACTAGCTGGTTGTCTGGTTTGTCTGTTGTCGCCATGATCATACAGATGTAGACAAGCTTGACCTGTGGGCGACAATTTTGTTTTGAGATATTTTGGCGTAATGTAAATACTACTGTTGATGGCAAAATAGACTGATAAAATTCTCTTTTGATTGTACATTTTGTGAATACATTTTTAACAAGAAATGCCATGCATTTATTTTTGTTTAAAGATTTTAGAAAGTTCAAAATTTACCCCTTTTTTTATAAAACAAAAGATAATGTTTAAGAAAGTATAATACTTCATTGTTTGGCTGTATATGACAATATGGTTAAACTAGGGGATGTTATACCAGTTACCAGTGCTCGAAACCTAATTATCAGTTACTAGTTACTGTTAAAAAATGGTATTTTTCTAAAAGAAATTTTAAAAATGATATTTGGACTGAATTAGGTGAATACTACTTTTTTTTTCCTCATTAATTAAATCTACCACTATACCACTTTTAAAAAAATTCTTGACGAATTCTTGAAGATCTTAACGGATTCTTGACAGATTCTTGACGTCAATGATAATCTTTATAGATTCTTGATGATTTTTGACGAATTCCTGATGAATTCTTGATAGATTCTTGACTAATTTCCTCCTAAAAGTGGTAGAATCTAATAGTGGTAGTAAATTTAGTTAAACATTTGAAAAAAGTGGTATACACTTAATTTATTCAAAAAGAAAAAACTAATTCCACCTTAAATTTGCAATTCTTTTCCAAAATGGCCGTCGATGGCTCTCCATTTCTCTTTTATATAATTGTGTATGCACATGTTTGTACAAAAGAAAATTATAACTAGTACTCACTTTTGTCATTTCCGGAATTTAGTCAACCCATTTTTTTAGGTTTCGACTAAATGCCAAGTTTTCATACATGTTGAAAAGGCTTGTTCTTGGAAGAAAAAAGTTACTGTATCATCATGTGATACAAAAGATAAATTGATCTCTTCTTTTTTTTTCTTTTTTTTTTCGAAACAAAAAAAAGAAACCTGGATTTGTCAACCTCCAATTCCTTGAAACTTATGGATTGATTTTGTAAAAACCCGGAATTTTCGAGGGTAATTTGGACAATTTACCAATTTTCCGGATAAAATATTGTGGGGACTAATTTGCAAAAGTTTTGCTCAGA